>JAAWXA010000018.1:8971534-9021534 GCA_038090715.1 Florisuga fusca
CCCCCTTCCCCCCCCCCCTCTTCTTCCGAAGGATGCGGCCGCGGCCGCGGCGCGCTCCGCGCTCAGCCCGGCTGGGCTGCCGGCTCCGAGGCGCCGGAGCTGCCTGGGGACCGAGCACGAACCGAGGCGGGGAGATGGTGAACTTCGGTCTGAGGGGGAGGCTGCCCTGCTAGCCGGCGGGCACTGCGCAACATGGAGCATTTCTCCCAGCTCTGGAGCGGGAGAGACTGGAACAAACTTTGGGAGACCCTGCTGAGGGCGCGGGGAGCCGGGCCCCGGCCGGCTTTGTTCCTGCCCGGCTGCACAGAGCACGGGGGAAGGTCAGACTGCCACCAGGCACCGATAAAACGCCCTGAAAACTACAGCAAAATAAAAGTGCTCAGTCGCTTCAAGCCTGTAAAGGCTATTCTTAAATGTGCGGGAGTCTTCTCCAGCGCTAGGAATTGTTCTGTTTTCCATTAGTGGGCTGCAGGGCATCCTGTGGAAAACGCTGCAGCGGCCAGTCACTCGTTTGGGGGGGTGGACTGAAAGTTGCAAGAACTTTTTTCCTTCCACCTCCCTCTCTCCAAACCAGCCCGTCTTCCAGCAGCGGTCTGTCACACTCAGCCCGCAGGATGCACTGCAGGCTCCCAGCCCGGAGCAGGGCGCGGAGCGGCGGTGGCCACCGGAGCGGGGCCGGGGCTCTGCACGGGGAGCGGCGGCTGCGCCTTCCTCAGCTGCTGAGCTCCAAGGGTGTGCAGTCCTCCCCTCGTCCTCATATTCAGTTACATGCACGTATTTATTAATTTAGTACCATGTGTATTTTAACAGATTCCCTAGCAGAGCTCTCCCTTTAGCAGAAGTACAGCCTGCCTGGATGATGCTGGCAGGTTGCAACCTCAGCAGCTGAACGGTGTCACCTAAAACAAACATTTGCTAGAAAACTACCAGCCCTGCTGTATGGTGAGTTTTTTCTAACCACACTTACCTTGTTTTACCCAGGGCGGCCCACAATCACTGGCCTTGGAGGGCACTAGGCTTGTAGCAGTGCGCCGAGACTGAGGGATGAGTAAAAAACTGTTAAATTTCCCGTAATCAGTAATAGGAGGAACGTGCTCAGTTCAGTTAGTACTAACAGCTCTCACGTGTGTGTGAGAGGGGAAAGAGAGAAAGAAAGAAAGAAAGGCAGCAGATGTACGTGCACACAGACACATGCAGTGCACTTAAACATTCACAACTCTTAGTGCCAAAACACGGAGAAAGTTGTGGAATAATTTGGTTGTTAAGTATATCTAGATTTTAAGGAAGAAAAAAAAATTACTGAACTTTCTATCATACGAATTACAGAAGGAAATTCAGATTCCATCACGTGCATCATTTTCAGTCTATTTCAGTAAGACAGACCCCCTCATTTTATTAAGTGTAACATTTACAAACATAAGGCATAAAAATCGATGGCTGTACAGGCTCCCTCTACAAAGGCTCAGTACATGAGATTCAGCTCTAATCTCGCTCTTCCCAGCAGTTTTAAACCAAGGTACCAATTATTTATAAGTCGCATAATTGAATAACCATCACTCCTGAACTTTCCATGAACTAAGAATGTTTTATATTTCAACAGTGTACACCGTGCCTTTCCTTTTTGTGTATTTTCACTGCACTTTTCATTCCCCTACATAAAAACTCCCAACACTTTCCAATGGAACTCCTCTCACGCCACCCTGGTCCGAGCGGGATGAGCTTTGACATTGGCCACTGAAATTTACTGTTGGTTACGGGAATGGCCGGGGAGGATCAGTAAGCAAGTTTATTAAACTTGGAGCAGCTGCCTCGTAGAAACCAGAGTGTTTCGAGTCTTAACCTTTTTCTCTCTCGAGCAGCGTGTTGATGTTTCGCCACTTGTTCATTGCAAACAAGGAAGGGAGAAGCGTGCGTCGAGGTCCCCCTGTGAGTGTATAGATGCTCTCGGAGACTCGTTTGTTAACATCGCTTGATTGCTTTTCAGAGGGGTCAAACCTGGTGTGCGAACTGCTCCCTCCCTGGGCGCTCCCCTCTGGCCCCGAGCACCAGCCCGGCTCTGCGGGAGCCTCCAGCCCTTTCACTGACCCCGCAGGTCCCGGCCAGCTGGGTGTCCCCGCACAGGCGGGATGGGATGGGCAGCAGCGAGCTGGGGCCTCTCCAGGCGCCGGCTGCCAGGCGGGGTTGGCCCGCCGAACCAGGGGCGAGCAGGTGGGTCCGGGCTGCCGGATCGGGAGGAGGGCATCCCCGCAGCAGACGCGGGCAGGGCGTCTCACCTGCTGTCGGGTCCTCTCGGGCAGCCCCGGCAGGAGCAGGCGGAGCCGGGAGCAGCGGGGAGGCATCGCCCGGGCCAGGCGCGGGGAGCGCGGCAGCCCCCAGCAGTGCCTGGCACCCGCTGCTGAAACAACCCGGCTTCTTCCGCACGCCTCGGTGGCACCCCATCGAAATGCAAAAAGTGTACGAAAAGTACTTCGGTTTTTCCCGGCGAAGAACAAAGAAGAAACAGTTTTCATTAAGACTGGTGGACATGAACGTGGATCTGACAAGTTTGTTTAAAAACACCATTGCCCACGACCGAAAGCGATACTCCACTTTTGTAAAACACAAAGTGTTGTCAATAACCATTATAACAGCACTAATAATCTGAGAAGAGAACAAAGACATTTTGTAATATCTACATAACTTTATTAGAGCAAATTATTTTTAAATGCCTATGAATTCCCAAACCTCCTGAATACAAATGAATAAGTTTTTTCTTCGGGCTAAAATCTTTGCTTGCATGTAAATTGTTTGGGTAAGTGAATTTACACAGCAGCAAAGTTTGTTTGTCTTAGTCCAGTAGCTTTGCTTTAACGAACCAGATGTTTTGCCTGCAAATTGTCCAGAGGATTTTTGCAATTCTGACATGTAATAATCCCTAGAAAAATCAGAATTGGAACGGCGGTGTCCTTGCGATCAGGACCAAGCACTTCGGGAAGAGCACGGGGTAAAGAGATAGGAAAGTGCAAGCACGCCCAGTGATTTACTATTTTGAAGCATTCCTTTTAAGCTGTGGGTCATATTGGCCGAATCGATTCGCTTCCGCCTGCAGCTAAAAGTAATTCCTCACCTAACCCCAGATACCAGAACGCACCCCTCAAAAAAAAAATCCCCAAAAAACAAACAGTCCATGGGGCGGGGGCTGGGGGGTGGGGAATAAGAACTTTGGCTCAGGAATCCGCCGGGCGCTGTGAGGGAGCTCCTGAGGCGGCTCGGCCCCCGGCCCCCACATCCCTCACCTCCAGCCGCGGCCCCGGGAGGACCTCCAGCCGCGGCCCCGGGAGGTGCAGGAAGCGCGATCCGCACCCCCTGCCCGCCGCGGGAGCCCTCCGCCCGCCCGCTTCCCCCCTCCCCTCCCGCGGCTCCCCAGAGGAGGAGAAGTCCCCAGCCCCATGCCGGCCGCTGAGCAGCACCCGCTCGCCGACAGCAAATTCGCNNGGGCCGCGGAGCTGCCGGGATGCCGGTGCCGCCGCTCCTCTCCTGCGGGGCGAGTCGGGGCCCGGCGTCCCCACGGTTGGCGGGGGGGGAGGGAGCAGGCAGAGGCACCGTTGCGGTTTGCTGTGCCTCTCGACCGGGAAGGGCTGCGGCACCCGGGCTCCCCCTCGCCCCAACCTCCCCCGCCTCGCTTCCTGGGCAATTGCCGCTCTCCACGGGGCTGCACTTTTTGGAGGTGATGCATGCTAAAATAAGATCTATCGTCGCGATTCAGTCCTGCTGCATTATCACTTCCCCCCTTGAAAGGACTTAGAGTCTCTGCAGAAACAATCGGCCGCTGCTTTGAAGGAAATAAGCGATACCATTCAGAGCTACTGTAGCGTAATGTATTCACTTGGGCAGTAGGAAAACCTTTTATGAAAAATAGTTACAGATCCTGGAACTCCACCATATGTGACAACAAAAGCTATTGTGTTAGCAGAAGGGGTTTAGCTAATTTTACCTATACAAAGTTTTACTAGCTGCAGGCTTTGGGAGCGCCTTTGTGGAGACTGGCAGTGATCCTCAGAGCTGGCTAATTTGAAAGGCATTTGGAGGCTGTAGAAGAAGGGAAAGGGATTCCCCTCCTATTTCTTGCATCACCTGGAAGTTTTCATTGCACAGCTAACACAGCTGTTCCTTTGCTGGCCGCCTGTGATTTAACGCAATAAAGATTTTGTTGTGCACAGATACACTTTTTGGGAAAAAAAAACCCCAAAATAAAAACTAAAAAAACCCAAAATAAGCCAGAAAAAATGTATGAAGTGGGAAGCTGATAATGCCTAACCCCGAGCAAAACCTTTCTTTTCAAACAAAATTGTTTTCCAGGCTTGTTTTTGGTTTTTGTCTTGTTTTGCTTTGATTTTTTTAGTGATTTGCACACAGTGCTTGCATTAACATATTCAAGTTTCTCTTAATAAAAAGTTACCCATCTGCCAATAGCACACCTATAACTGGCTGCAGGCACATTCCAAGCCTCACAGCTTAATCCCACTGCTTAATTCCTGGACTCCCTAGGCAAGAGACGTGCTGCCATCGTCCCCGATGCAGAGCGACCAGACCCAGTCCCCGACCCAGAAAGCTGGCTGGGCGGAGGACAGGAGCTCTGTGCACCCCAGGGACGGGCACCGGGGGGGCTGAGGATAACAACCGGCCGGTCCCGCAGCCCCCCAAGCCCCCGCCTGCCTCCTTCCTTCCTTTCTACCCTTCCTCCCCCTCCCACCTCCTCCTCGCCTCGACGCGCGTCTTTGATCCCGGGAGTGACACTGTGCAGGGCCCATAGGCCACGGCGTGGCACGCGGCCAACGGGCATTTAAAAAAGACATAGAGGGGCTGCCGGGTCGTAAATCCCGGCTCCCCGGCATGCCCGGCAACTACCGTTTAGAAGGGCTCCACTAAATTTATTACGTACGAAGAGCGCAGGACCCGGATGGCGCAGACCATGTGCAGGCCTTGGAGCTGCGCGCTCCCCCCGCAGGCACCCAGCACCCTTCATCAAGAAAAATTAATTAAAATAAAATAAATCGGCTGTGCGGGCGCAGCCGCCCTGGAGAAGCAGCGGGGTGCCCCCGGCGAGGCCGAACAGCTGAGGCGGCGGCCCCGGCACCCCTCGCCGGCAGCTCTGGGGGCTGCGCCCCTGTCCCCCCCCGGGACAGGTCCCCACGCACATGTCCCCCAGCCGCGGACAGGTCGCTGCGGTGCGCTGGTGCGCAGGAAGGTGCGGGGAAGCGCGGGCAGGAGCGGCAGCGCTGCCCTCTCACCGCTTACTGGAGTCTGCACCACCCAGGTCAGATGAAATGTGGAAACTAAGAAAATCTGACACCGTCATTGATTCCCTCTCTTTGTTCCCACGTCATCTGTACACAATGGAGAGAAAGAAATGTGACTTTAAACTTGTAATTAACCAGCTTTAGAGCAGATCTCTTTCACTGGGTTTTTATTCCTATCAAATCTCATTTCTCCCTTGAAAGAGCACCTCTAATTTTAAAATAAAACAGATGATGTAAAATACCTTATATCCTTCTGTAACAACAGTTGCTTAAATTATGGCTGGATGTGCCTTAACAGTCATCTTACTGTTTCCCACTGATTTTGGTCAGCTCTTGAAAGAAAGGCATTTTTTTCCTGGTGTTTTAAAAGTATTAACTTGCTTTCAAACATTCTTTAACCTTTAATGTTTTGTAACTCGATGAAAAGGTCACTTTGTTCGGAGTGGATGCATCTGCTCCATAATTGTTCTAATATCAGGCAGAGCTCCATCCTAACACTAAATTCTTTTATGAGGAATTTTTTTTTCTTAATATACTATTGTTAGGGTCACCATGAGTAATTGTTTTAAAGGCAAAGACCTATAGAAGAAAGGATGCTCTCACTTTATTTAATTTCACCAACTTCAGATGTTTAGAGCTGTATTCAGCAGATTACATTAGCTGAGCTCTGAGAAGAATAACTTTAATGGTTTCACTCCTTCCCACTTGTGGGGGCCCGAGGTAGAAAAGAAACAGAATAAATAGCTGAATTTATACACTGAGCTGCATAACAAGCTAGAACAGAATACTGGTTAATACTACTTCAAACCAGCAGCAAGTTTGATCTGAGCATCTCAAAGTACTTTACAAAGGGCTCTGTCAGAATGCAGAGACACAGAGGGGTTAAGACCTAAGAGCAGAGCAGTGCCAAAGATCCAGAGGCCATTGCACGTAGGTGTCTCAAGAATCAGAGTTGAAAAGCAGTATGGCAGTGTAAATGCTACTGATCTAATTATATTTTAGTCTACTTGCTGTGAAGGCAACAGAAGCTTTTCAGCACATGCAAATCAATATTTATTATTAGGAAATAATATTTTGAATCTGCATATTTATCCAGCTCTGGCATAACAAATCTATGTTTTTTCCCAGATAGAAGATAAGGAGATGAATCCCTTCACTGCCACTCATGGGCTGAGGATGCCCCTTCAAGGGACAGCTTGTGGCCCCAGCTATGGGAGCAAACATCAGTTATTTATGACAGTGTAGCTGTTTGGCAAGAAGAGTGGTGATACCTGACTGCATATCAGGGAATCTTAAACCAACGTAATTAATCCCTCCAAAATAAAAAAGGTTTTTCTAAATCTTACACAATTCAAACATCCAGAGAATATGTTTAATTAAAACTTGCCTATACATTTGCTTTTAAGATTAAAAAACCAAAAAAAAAACCCCAAAAAAACCCACAACCCACCCCAAAAAACAAATAGAAACCCCACCCTAATTATATTGTTTAGTATTGCAATAGGCTTGCTTTTTTTTTTTTTATTATTTTTTTTTCCTTTTAATAACACACTTTTCTAGCCAGGCCAGTCCCTTGAGGACTAGTTCCTCATTTATAAGGCTGTCCCCAGTGGGAGTTAAAAAGAAGATATCTTATAAGAAGAAAATATATTCTGAAAGAGAAGCCATACAAAGATAACCCTGCTCACATATATCAGTATGGATGCTGGAATATGTATTCCAGTGATGCAAATCTTCCTCTGTAATAATTTGCTCATTAGTGTTAACGAAAGCCCAGAGACTGATGTCTATGTATTTGTTCTTGTATTTTTCATTGCACTAACGGTTTTAACTAAAATTATTTTAAAAATTTGCTTTATTTAATGAATTTAAAGGTCAATCCTTTTCCTTCCCATATGCAAATTCTATTAATAGTACAATTTTGATATTAATGGGAGTTAGTAGAGTAGATACCCCCTTCTCACAGAAACCCCACAAGAGAACAAAATAATCTCAAGATAATTTCAGTAAATTTGTGGTTTCTTTCTCTCCTTTGAGTAACCAAATAGCTAGGTAACAGTACCTTGCAAACAGAAGTGCCAGCCAGAGGAAGGATGAGATGTACAAGGGCAGACAGGATTTCCCAGCTCCCAAACACAGGCCCCTGATGAGAGGGCACAGCCCCACAACACCTGGAACCTACTGCCTCCTCCTCACCAGCCTCTCAAGCCTGCAGGAGCCAGGGAGGACACGAAGTGCCATCACCAGGAGACCCCCCCCTACATCCTTCTAAACAGGGAAGAGGCAACTTCTCCCTTCAGAGGCCAACAGTCTCCTCCTGGGAGGCCAGAGCAGCTACTCAGAGAAAAACAGGAGCTGTTGGAGTTGATGAAGGAGTAAGTGAAGCTGCTGCCTCTCCTTGTTTCTGCCAGCTTTTGAGCTGTTTTGTCACTGTCTTTCTACCTGTGTTTGCTGCAGCAGGACTTGTAGAGGTTTTGATAGTTTTATTGTTTTTGGTTTTTTTAACTACAGCTGTTGGTGTTAGAATAACAACACTTACATACCTCTGGAGGAGGAGGTGGGGAAAGAGGAGTAAGCTCATTGCTTTCATTTGCAGTCCCTGTAGGAAAATGTTCCCTGTGCTAACGAGTGAGGAACGACCCTGTCTAGCCTAACTTATGCAATAAAACTATCTGCAGGATTTTCCAAGCAGATGAATCCGGATACCAAACAGCGAAGCATCATTAGTCTGGGGCAGCTTCTTCCTTGGTGAGGAATAAAGAATATCTCACGCAGCCCCTGGCAAGGCCAGCCCAAGCACAGCTCCTGCAGATCTGCCTCTATTTCATTAAGGGCCGGCCAAAGCAATGTGATTAAAAGAGGTGGAGAAAAGAATGAGTCATGGACTACAGAGTGGTGTTAATTTGCCTCTTACAAAAGGGCACTAACCCGCTCCCTCTGAACACCAGGAAATCTTACAAGGAAACCCATCTTCACTGCAGCCTCCCTCCTAGTTGTCACTCCAGAGCTGAAAAAGTTTTCTCAAATACCTTTCTTCAGCCTGCCCTTAGCAGGTGCTGTTAGTCTGCTACACTCCCAAACACTGCACGACCTTTCTCAGTCACATTTTAGAGTATCTGAATGCTCCTCCCAAAACTTGTAACACCTTAGGTTTTTTAGGGAAACATTTTGTTTGTTTGTTTGTTTCCTTAAATTGAATTTAGTTGTCCACTGTTTATACCAAAGGAAATATTTTTTTTCCTTAATTCCTCAAGGTGGAAGCTGACTTTATCCTTTGAAAAAAGTTCTGTATGAAAACTAAAGACAGTCCCTTGGAGCTGTGGCCTGAGCCCTGTAATGCTTTTGGTCTGACCAACCTGAGCTGCAGAAAGACTTCAGCAACAGCAGGACCTGCAGCCCCGTGTCCTTAAAACACACAGAATTACTGCTGCAGCTGGTGGGTACATTAAACAAAACCCCTTTTTGCTTTGCTCTATTGGTGGGGTGTTGGAAAGTCCCTCTGAAACAGTGACTGTGGGCAGCAGCAGTCCTTGTGATATACACAGCAGCTTCCATCTCTCAGAGATACTGTTTCTGTCTCTTTGCAGACCAAAGCAGATAGTATCGTATCATACCCTGGCTTACATTAAGGTCACCTTTTCTTTCACAGCCTTGATGTAGCCATAGATTTGGGAAGGGAAGGGCTGGAGGGTAGCAGGCATGCTGAGATAAAAAGCATCACATTTCTGAGGAATCCAGGGCCCTATTCACAGGCCTGGAATTTGGATTATAGGTTGATACACACTCAAAACTCCCACTGGCTTCTATGCAAATAGAGAAACATAGAATTAGGTCTGATATTTGAACTGCATGACAAAATAAGACTTATACTGCTTATGTTTTGGGGAGGTGAGTCCTGATTACTACAAGAATTCTGTTTTCAGCCAAACAGCAAAACTCTGTAATTGTCCAGGGATGTCACAGTCTCGGAGAGCTTGCATTTTTACAAAACATTAGGTATAAATCACTTCCACAAACAGCAGCCTGGACTCAATGGAACAACACAGTTGTCTGTTATAGCAAATCTGGTGTTCCTGGATTCAAATCTGCTACAGGCATTCTGGATTTTAATTAATATATTGTTTCATATGCATGAGTATTTCATGGTTTTTTGTTTTCACACACTGCATTTTTAGTTTAAACAAAGCGTATTCTCTGTGTTATTCTCCAAAGCAATTGAATAAATATCACAGACTTTATAGATCTGGTAGCCTCTGCAGTGAACAACACAGCAGTCATGCTTCACAGCAAAGGGATAACATCCTAGAGTTCAGCTGATAAGAGCAACAATTTACAAAGCAAGAGATCTGTTATGCAGTGAAAGCTTTATTACCATGACTTGATGTTACATCTACAACACATAAGGGTTAATCATTGCAGCAGTTTGCAGCTGGTTTGTGCTCTCAGGGGAGTCATAGCAATAGACTTCTGTGTGTAAGACAAGGTCAGCGTTGCTCTCCCGGGGTCAGCAGGCCACGTGATAACACAACTCCAAAACTTTGGCTCTGAGGAGACACAGGTGCCAAACCCATTTTGTGGTCTGCTGTAGAGCACTTCTTGCGGTTTTTAGTGTCCTCAATAAAAAACACATACAGAGCTTTGTGGTATATAATTGGATGGCAAGTTTTCAGAGCTACCCATCAGCATGAGTTTTCTGTGGCAGCAGTGGGTTCCTGAGTTTGCCGGGTACATGTAACATTTCACGGGAGACTTATCCTTAGTGGACTGAGAAAACAGAGCAGTCGATGCTGAGTTTAAGGGCCAAATCCTGCATAATTTGGTCAGTCTCGTGGTATAAAATGCTCACATGAGTAAAGTGAGCAGAATTTGACTTTACCTTTTACTAATATTTATCTTCTACTGCTACAAGACACAACAATAATCAAATCACAAAAAGTTTAATCCTCAAATGCAGCTTTAATCTTCAATTTGGTTAGCTTATCATAGAGGTAACATTTATTTTCAAAGACAGGCTGCTCGGACCGATCAGCTGAAATAGAAACCTGTAAGGGAAAAGATGTAAGTTTATTGGGCAGTGTTGTCTGTATTTATAGTTTCTACTCAACCCCATATTTCTGTTTTTATATACATGTGTCAAAAATTAATATACAGCAAACTTCACCAACAGTTTTAGGAGATCCTAAAATATAATAAAATCAATAAACCATGTTCTGGCATAAATGTTTCTGTAGCTGAGGGTGGTCAGGTTCAAAGGGCAACATCTGACCATTTCTCTTTCCCACCCTGCTGCAGAGTAAGACCCTCCCCTCAACTTCAAATCACTGGGGAGAGGGTAATTTAAGCTATACTTGATGTACCCTATACATCACTGTCTTCAGGACCAGGTTTAAAATTAAACTCTGATGTACAAAGTTAAACAAAAATGAGATAAAAATTGGCAGGGGTTGAAGAGGGTCAAAGTAGTCAAAACACAAGGTAGACTATTGCTTCTTTTGATTTATGTTATTCTCTGCACTAAAAAAAATAAAATTATAGCTCTTGTGGAGACTTTTTTCATTGAGAATAACGCATTCCTAATTTGTTTTCTATAGACTTACAGGGCATTTGCTTTGGGAGATGGAAACATTTATTTATTTATTTATTTATTTAGGCGGGGGCAGAATATCATCTACTGTTGGCAGAATATTCAAACTATCACTAGATGCAACAACCTTTGTCACTCGACAGCAAGTTAAAGAGAAGAGTATTCTGCCTTCCATTACTGGTTACCTGGCACTGCACACATCTGTAACTTTATACTAGCATAGCGTTTTGCTTTCAGGCAACTCCTTTGCACACAAACAATGTGCTATGGTTATATTTGGTAGCAGAAAGAGTTCAGTGAATGTTTCCTTTTCCATGTTACATATGCACATAATGCAGTTACCCTTCAGAAATTCAGTACAGGAAAGATGCCAAACAGCAGATTCTTTTGAAACCAATTTAAGTAAAACCTTGCAGGAAGCTAATTTTTTAGGATACAGTCAACTTTTTCACAAATTACCATTTACATGGTCAGCGTGCAGACTGCAGGCAAAATAAGTTGGAATTGTAATCTTTATTTTCTATAATATGCTAATGGAAACAATTCCCGTCCACTGGGATCTGGTGAATTTCTCTGTTCTTCTTCAGTGGGAGGAATAAAATGGTCCTACTGGCTGAACTGCCAGGGTAATGAGAAAACAAAAATAAATCAAATCATTGGGTGGCTAGCAAACAAAAATGCTTTTTTTAAGCATGATGGTGTGTATATCTTGAAATCATTTAAAAACCTATTCTGCAAATTTTTTCCAAAGGTTTTTAATTTTTCTATGAGAAAGTCCTACTGACTCTAGATGGATTCCAGCTGGCTGAAGTGGGATGTTCTTGGGCTATATGAGGGCGTTAAAGAGTTAAGGCATTTGAACTCTGAAAATGTCTGAACATAATTTTAAATCTAACAGGAGAAAAACTTATGCTGTCCATAGAACTATAAATAAAAAGATTTTATAGCACTGTTTCTTTAGTATTCTTTAGTATTGACAATGAAGATTCTTTGTTGTTAATTTAGTGAAAACCTGTGAGGACCTGTTTGCCACTTTGTATGCAGATTTTAGTCTTTCACCAAAGATCTAAGTGACATGTTGTGTAAAATGGACTTTGTATGTGTGATGTTATAGGACTGACCTGCATGTGTTCCTTTAATAAACATAATTTGGTAAATATAATTTATGTACTAATTAATAAATAATTCTTCACAAGCATCAGGTTGGAAAGGTGGAAGTCCAGTGGGTATACAAACAGCATATTGTTCTAGTGGATACAGCAAGCAAAAATATGGATCAAACATTATAACATGTCCACTACTTGTGCCTTTGTGTGCCCAGACCTCTGGGTCTAACAGCTATGCAATATTTTATTTGTACTACTTAGTTAGACTTCTTCATGTATCTTAAAAAAAAACAAAAACCAAAGCTAACAAACTTTAGGGGTCACATAGAAGTCTACTCATGCACTCTCTAAGCAGATTACATGTAACATAGAGCAGAGTGAGCAGCTAGTTGGTTAGGAAAATATGACCCAAATTTTTCTTGTGTCCCTTACCCTTTAGGAATCAGGAGAACTATGAATTAAGGAGATGGTCACAAAGGTCACAAGGAATTGCAGGAGTATTCACAAAAGACAGAAACATTAAGAGAGCTGTAGTATCTTAGAATGAAGGTTTAAAGAGAATCAAAGAGCCAGTCCAAGGCTAGTAGCAGATCAGAAATCTGGTAAAGAAAAAAAATACATGAAAAATTTAGGAGGGAGGATATCATCTGTTAAAAACGCCAGTAACCCTTTCAAATCATGTGGTTAACAGGAGTGATGTCTTTCACTGATTTATCCAGGCAGAAATTAGAAATTCTTCCTTAGGAGAGGTGCACAGCATAGAAAATCAACTGATTGATTCTTGCACCAAGTAGATGATTATAGATAGCTGATTCATTTTACAGATGTTACACTAAGTGCATTACATACACAGTTACTCAGGACTAAGATGCATCAGGGGTGCCTAAGTGTGTTTGCTCACTAAGGGCCTAACTCAGAGCTCATCAAAGAGGAAAGATTTCCACTGACTGCCCAGGGTTCTGGATTAGGCCTTTTCCATCTGTCTGACTACAAGAGAGATTTCCCTTGCAGCACAGCTGTGAGATGCAGTTTTCTCCACTGCCTTACAGTGCCCTTTTTTAGTGTGTAGTATTCTTCTAGAATGGCATGTACCTATCAACACGTGCAGATTCTCTGAACTACTTCTTATTGATATTTCTGCAATCTCTGTTTTCACAAAGGAAAGCTGTCTTACCTGAACTTTCTTCTCAGTGCATGCAGCTCTTCAGTACCTTGCTCAAGCCTTTGCAAAGGCACTGTGTTCCAAGCAACAGGAAAGAAGTGAGTACGTAGCTAACAACCCCCCCTCTGAGTAATTTGTATTCACTCAATGAAATTCAGGGTTTGCAGAGGTCCAGTCAAAGGCGTAAGCACCATTTAAGCCCAGCTTATTCCTCAAGGCACCTCTGAACTGAATTGGGCCCCATTTTATTAAATCATGATAGAAAGACTGCCATGTCAAGTATACTGATGCTGAAAGACCCAACCTCACAAGACCTCACACAGATAAGTAATCATCACTTATGCTAATAGCACATTTGACTTCCGTGGGATGACACATGAGGATGGACTACTTACTTGACTAAGATTAGTAAGAACAGGCATGTTACACAGAACAAATGACTTATAAATATCCAGCTGCAGTAAAGTGCTGACTCCTATCAGTGAGTGTTGTGAGGGTGAATGAAGGACAGGATATGATCTTTAGAAATCTTGCTGAATACTATTATTGAACTAGCGACAGTTTTGCAGATTTTTAGCCTATAATAAACTTCAGCTTTGTCTCTTCACTGACACGCTTCTCTTCACTGTGTTTGTGTTTTGCTTTCCTCTTCTTTTGCCATAAGCTGCTTGGTAGCATCTCTACACTGGCTTCCCCTTTTCAAAGCTGCAATAAGGGCATGATACAGCCATTTTCTTTGATAAAATGCCTAACTTTTAGGACTCTGATACAGTATTTTTTTAACGCAGGTCACAGACTTGGCCCTTATGCTCTATAGTGCCAAGAACAAATAAGCACCCTAGAAAGGGAAAAATCTTTATGTCTAACCTGGCTCAGTTTCACTTATTTGTTCTTGAATTCTTTGTAGTCCAATTTTTGGTTCCCTAATTTTTTTCCACTAATTAAAAAAGTATTTTGTTGCAAAAGTACAGTTGCCCTCCCTGGTTTTCCTATCCTGATCAGATTTTTAAAACAGTTGTGTTTTGTTTGTTTGTTTTTTCTTGTACCAGTGAATAGAGAAGCTTTATCTGAAAGTGATGTAGTAGCAACCACTGCTGGCTTGCTTCTAGGGAGATTATGAATCTAGAATTAACTTGTTTCTGAGACCTGGAGAAACAAAGAGTAGCGAAAAATGTTTGTGCTGCATGCACATTACTCCACTATTGCTTGACCTGTAATGTAGAGAACTGCATAAATGTCACAAAATTAAAAAAAAGAAAATCATAGCATTAGTAATACTCTCAAATGAATATTTTCCTGTTTCTGTGGGCTTCTAACTCAGCTGTAAGGATTGCTCTGTGTGTGCCTTTGTGTTTTGCTAGTCACAGAAGTAAAATAAAATGCCCTAATTTCTGCAACTTTGCTTTCATTGCACTGTAAAGCACTAAAAGCAGAAACAGTTTCCTGAAGAACTCCTCCAAAGCAGGCCCTTGAACAAGATGACTGTTTCTAATAAGCAACAGCTGTCGTTGTGGTTTTACTAGTCAAATGATTCATGTCTTTTGCTCAGAAATGATAAGTGGAACAAATGTTTACTTAGATATGTAACAGAGGAACAATTGAAAAATAGTACACTGTCAAATAGAAATATTTTCCTGTTATCTGATCCTTGACAATTAGTCTGAACTGTTTTTTACTCAATAGGCAATGTTGTAGTGGTGCACAGTTAGAATGGTAGGCATTTAGCTCATGGATTTTTGCAAACCAAATTCATCAGGCTGGTTTGCAAATGTCTGCAGTAGCCCAGCAGATTTGAGGGGGACACAAGCACTTCTGTGGAAACTGATACCCCCAGCCTCATCCCTGGCAGTCTCCCCTCCTATCTTTGGTCACCTTTGAAAGACAGTGAACTTACCATTTCCCTTTGTTTCTGCTATGTCAGCTGGGAATATTGAGGTGCTCCTCTGCTGCTTGGTCCTGAGAGAATACTCTGTTGGCTTCTGCTTCCCCAGGATTTTACAGGGTCTGCTGGGAGAAGCAGATTAAATGAGGAAAAGTATTCTAAAACAGGAGATTCCAGGCTGTGTTCAAGGACAAAAAGATTACATTACCCTTTAGATGTTGGGAAGGAGAACCTAACAGACCCTTGATGTATCTCTGCTGAGCCTGGAAGCTGCTGCAGTCAGAGAGATTTGACACCACTGTGGCATCACAGGACTAGAGGTAAAGTTTTATTAAGTGCTAGAGGAAGCAGTGGTAGAGTAACTTTTATGAGCCCAAGAAGGCATCAAAAACCATTGCCTTCTGCCTTTAAAGGAGGGATAAGCATGGATGATATGGATAAGGCCAAGATGCTCGGTGTGCCCATGGTACCAGTCTACATCTATAACTAATTTGAATTTACAGTGATGCTTGCCAGTGGAATAGGGTTTTAATCCACTTTTCTTTTGTGTAGATTCTGGACTTTGTTTCTTTTTCAGAACTCTCTTTTCAGTATCACTGTAAAACACTACTGTGTTGCTTGGAAAGACTGTCAGAGCTTCAGTTTTCTATCTGCAAACTGGGGGTAATATTTCCTTTCTCCCTGCCTCTATTTAGCTTACAAGGCTCCTGGGACTAGAATTCTTTTATTGTGTGTTTCTGTATTGTCTCGTACAACAAGACCCTGATCTCAGTTGAAGCCTGTAAGTATCACTGAAATATAAGTAGATAATAATAAAAAGATGATTTTGACACAAAATAGAATTTTATATTCTGGAGAGTGAAATAAAATATGTACTGAAGTCTACTAAAGTGTAACCATGAGATCAAATGATAAAATTCTTCTGGCAACAAAGAGTTGACACAAATTTGTGAGATTAAACTGAACCAACTCAACAGAGGCTTGTTCTGGTGGTTTATTCATATAAAGTGTATGAAAAAAGTAAGCGAGATGATCAAATTACCCTCACAGCATGGATTTTGACATGGATGTAGACTAACGGAGTCACCGGAGGACTGAGCAGGTGCGTTGTTCTAATTATACCCTCAGTCTTGTGAGGAAGGAGCAAACTTCCCGGTTGCTTCCCTGGTGGAGCTAAGGTGTTATCAGCCATCAGCAAATGAGAGGGGAGAGCAAGGACAGGGCACCTGATGGGAGAAAGAGGAGGAAAGGAGAAGGCAAAGAGAGCATATTCATAATGTTATCCATCTTTTAAAAATGTATACACATACCTACTCGGAGTCGTTTGGATGTCACTTCTGGCACTTATTTCTTGTGTCTCTGAGTAACCTTTCCTTATGGTGAGGCACACAAAATACTTCGTTAACGTTTTCTATGGTCCTGGAGTGAGCTATCTGGTTAAATATACCAGTTTATTTGTTTATTAATTAATCAACAACGGGCACACTAGGAATTACAATCCAAACAGTCTCCCACACAGGTTTTTATCACCATGTACTACACCCCTAGGGAAATACACATCTTTTTTTTCAGGCACATAAATGGACATTTCTATAAATTGCAACTACTTGGGTGCATGTAATATGCAATATTATTCATCTTTGTATTCCAGGTGAATCCAGACTAGACTACCAGCCTCTGGGGGAGTCTGCTTCACATAATTATCAGTATTCAAAGAATGATTGTAGATGTTGTAGCTTAACAGCAGGTGAATGGTCCTTATCTGAATATTAAATAAAGTGCAACTGGATTTCTAGGTTATCTCTGGCTAAATGTTTGCAAAGTCATTAGAGAAAGCATGCAGCTATAATCTCAACCACTCTTCTTCTTACAAAGGATTTCCACTTTTGTTTTTAATTCCTTTACAGGATGAATCTTCCCTTCCTATACACACAATATTGTCCCTTGATTGGACTACTAGAAACATCAAGGAAGCTGCCTTGTAAGAAGTACATAGACTCTTTTTTTCTTACCTTTTTTTAAAAAAAAACCCTAAACAACAAAAGAAACCTAGAGAAGAGTGACAAAGTGAAAGATTTATTATTTCCTCCAAGGACTATCAGAGCACTGAGTGTTGGGAAAAGGCTCTTCAGTAAACTGCTCCTTTGTCCTCCCCCAAGTTCTGGGAACTTTAGCTTTACATTCAGTTTCCTTACTGCATGATCTGAGAGAAGCTTTATGTGTTTATTTAGTAAAAATCTTTTACTACTGTTTTTAAATGGGGGATTTAATGTAGTTGAACACTGTTTTAGTAGCTCGATAGTGGATGCTATGTGAATATAGAAGATAGCAGCTACAAGAAAATTAATAGCAACAAAGAAAAAGAACAAAAACACCCCTGCTGAGCAGAGGGGAACAGATCAGAACCAGCATAGGAAAATTACCAGAGAAAAAGGAAGAAGAATTACCATGGGACTATATAACATAAGATTTTTGAGGCACAACTCATACTTTTTGAGCCATTTTGAAAAGGAATTTTAAAGACAGACATACTCTACAACAAGGTAGCTAGGCTAGGATACCAGCTGCATCCTATGGCAGGCACCACAAAAGCCTTACACCTACTAAGGCCTGGACCATCAGTGGCAAAGCATGTTATCTCAATAATCTTATTTAAATTGAATATAAAGAAAATTGAATATCAAACTGAATATTATTTAATGGATTATTTTTAAAAAAACACAGCAACTAAACACAAAAAACCCAAACTGAAGCCATCACTATAACAAGCCATATACTGCTTATTTTAATGTGGTTTCTGATTTATTTCGAGCTGTAATGCATGCTGAATTTTCAGCATGACATAGGCTATCATCTTTAGTTTCCAAGCACTATACCTCTCATTGCTGCTGTTTCAGGCTTCTACAGACTCAGGCAGATGTTACTACAGCTGTCTACAAGGCCTTCTGCTTGTCTTTGCAGAAATGCCAAACAGAAACATTTATTGAAAAAGGAAGCAGGGAAGAACACTGAGCACAATTTTGTGTTTAGCTCTGATTTATCCAGCAAGCCACACAGCTCAGGGACTAGGAAATACAAGAGACTCTGTTTCTACATGCCCAAGTCCTGTTTCTTTCAGTAACAAGAAAAGGAAAACTTTTTTCTAGCATGTGAGCACTTCTATACCCTTTTACTTAAAATAATGTAAGAATGTAAATCTCTTAACCTTTGGAAGTGCACTGATTCACACTTGCCCATCAAGAAATTCCTATTCAGTAGGTCTCTGACTTTTCTAGCTTTGTTTCTTTGTTTCTCTACAGTGGCTGTTACTGTGGGTTCATTCTGGCCTTTGTACCTATGCTACAGTTGCCAGCAATTTAGAAAACAGTCTAGAAGTGTGGGTTTTTTTCCAGTTCCATATTCCTAAGTATATTTATATGAAAGCAAACAATAGTTATGTATCAGTTCTGGTATTCCTGTTTTCATAATGTTAAAAAAAAAAAAAAGACAAAAATGAAAAGACATGGAACAAGCAGTGCTTTCTGATTGTGTTTCTAGTTAGGATGATCTGTTAAAGGGAAGAGTTCTGAAGCAATACCTGACCTCATGTTATTTGTACTAATTTCTACTTTTATAATTTCTTGAAGCACTTACATTCCTCCAGATTTCAAAATAAGCCCTTTAACAGGCCATCTGCACTTCGAAGCCAATGGCCAAATCCCAGTCTCTGAAGCTGGTGGAAATTTTGACATTTGTTTCAATGGTGAAATAGTAATTTGGTCAAAGTGTACAGGAAAGGGGAAGATGATTTGCTTAGGGAATCACGAGGGCTGGCTTTGTCCCTGTCATCAGCCTCATGCTAGCTGATTAAAGAGTGAAACTTGGACCTGCTCACCGAGGCAATCAATCATTAGACAAGATGCCCTTGTTCAGCTACACTGTGCGGTGCAACAAACTCAGGAATGTTCTGGGAGAACAACAACAACAACAAAAAAATAGTAAGTTATAGAGAACCTGAGAATCTCTCATGTTTCTGTATCATAGCCTCAAAATCTTACAAAAGCAGTGAGTTCACCCAGCATATGGCTCTTCTGTAGCTGACTGACTGAGGTTGGACATTGTGGACTTCATAACTTTCACCAGTTTCAAACTGGTGCAAATATTTGCATGTGGTAGAATATGTGGATCTGACCAGAACAGCCAGAACAGATGCTAGCTGTAATCTGAGGCTGATGTATGTGGGTTCCATCCCAGGTATCAACTCTTGACCATCACCCCAGCAGGTGCTGCCAGGCACACAAGAGGACAGCTTTCTGAGACATGTCAGTAGCTTTCACAGAATCATAGAATGGTTTTGGTTGGAAGGGACCTTAAAGATCATCTAGTTCCAGCCCCCCCGCATGGGTAAGGACATGTCTCACTAGACCAGGTTGCTCCAAGCCCCATCCAGCCCAGCCTTGAACATTTCCAGCAAGGAGACACCACAGCTTCCCTGGGCAACCTGTCCCAGTGATTTTTTCAGCTGTACTGAATATTATCCTGTGGTTTTGGTCTCTTAAGAATATCTATGATTTGTCAGTTTTTAAATATGTACAGACTAAAACATCCCCAGAATTGAAGACAGAAATTCAAGCTCTATGGTATATATTGTAGTAGGTGTTTTACAATCCTATAATATTTATATTAGGGATGTAGCTGTTTCCAAGTCTGTAGTACATACTTGTCTGTCAAATTTCTGATGGAAGAAGATTATGAAGTTACAACCTGTGTTTGGCTGCTTGGTTCTGGTCCATAAGTGAGAAGCAGTAACAATGACTTCTCAGCTCCCCTCGGGCAGAAACCCTGACAGGTGTGTAGGACCCGGTCCTCTGCCATCCCTGCAGTCTGCAAGGTAGGTTTGGGTAGGAGATGCAGGGAGGGAAAGCTGACTGACATCCTGGGTTTACAACCCACCAGGCAGCCCAGCTGAGCCCCAATGAATCCCTACAAACTGTGCAGTTTTTGCAGCTGTGGGGTGAGCCCTGATCCAAAGTCCCAAACCAGTGGTTCTTCCTTGGCTCCTACTGAGTATGTGCCCAGATGACTACTGCCCTCACCCTTTTTGATAAGGTCAGGAAGAGGTCCACAGCAGGTAAATTACTGCCAGCCACAGAAAAATTCCTATATAGGAGAAGGTGTGAGTTATGCAAATATCTACTTTATAAATCTGTTATGTGGCTTGGGAGAAAAAAAGCCACTTAAAAATTTGCTCCAAATTTGGCCATAGTATAGTTTTGTTAGTTCAAAGAAATGGAGCTAACTTTATTGTTATTTGTGTTTGGATCAAAGAAAATTATGAAAATAAACATTAGGCAGAATGATAATCAACACTGGAAAAGAAATGTTTACTAAAGATTTTATTCTGTGTTCTCTTACCAGCATTAATAATATTTTCTCTTTCTAAAGTTTTCTTGCTTCCTTCAAAGAGATTGATTTCAGTAGAAAGAACAAACATATGCAAATAAACTGAATGATGTTATACCCCCTGCCCCTATCCCCCCAAACTGCATCAGATAATTCCATATTGTTAGTCTGCATTACATTTTTATCAGTTTTTTGTCTTAATCAGATATGAAGCTCTTGCAGTACATCTCTAGAACTGGGCTGTGACCCTGATGTGACTCTACAGCACAGAAGCAGCCTTAACCCTGCTGTAATCTAATAGTTCAAATTTAACGGATTTGTTTTTTCAGTAGAAATAATGGCTTCCTGTCACAAAACAGAGCCACGGATTACATAGCTGATAAATGGCTTTGGCATGATTTTTTCATGTAACATACAATGAACAGGGCTTTTCATAAGATTCATGGTTTAAGGATTGGGTGAAAGCACTAATAAGTTCATTAATATGCATATTCTTTTAAAACAAATAATACTTTGCCTAGAAAGAACTCACCTATTCTTTTCATTGTTAATTTAGCCTCAAAACACTATACTGAAATTATTACCACTGAGTGCTGATGTATTTTTTCATGAGGCATATAATTATAACTGATAACCCAAAATGTAAATAGGGTAATTTTGATTTTATGAAGTACCATCGATACAGATACTGGAAATTTCTACATTATAGCTATAATTGTTTTTTGTAATGCCACAATCCCTGAAACTTTATCAACTGATAATACAGAAGAGCTGAACAATACATAAGGAGATAGAGAGCTATTCTATGGGTAGTATTACATATTTGGAAGGAGTTTACTATTTTAGTTTGGTTTTGAAATCACAGTTCAGAATCACTCCTGCTGTCTTTGCTGGTTATGCTCAAGCCCACCCAACCACCAGCCTTACACTGCTGTATGTTGCTAACTCTTGGCATGTACAATGAGGTAATCATCACCTTGTAGTTCATTGGTGTGAATGCTGGTCAGATGGCCTGTATTTTATTAACAGAAATAGTGTCACAAGTCAAATACATGCTTGGGGTCAGTGAGCAAATACAAAAGAAGATTAGAGGAACAAAAAAATGTGACTGGAGGGGTAAAATCCCACTGGGGGTTAATCGAGCAGAAATGTATCAAAGAATGTAAACTACCCTTTCTTTTGTTATTCATCATACAGGATGTAGTTCCTATGTCCTGCTGATTCCAGTTAGATAGAGCATCATCTCCAGAATGCTGTCTTTTAATAATCTCTTTGCACGGAGCCTTACAGGGGGACTTCCAATAATACTACTACTTACTGCTATTACTACCACAACTATTTCTAAAATAATAAGTATTAAACCCACCTAGCAGATATATATATATATATATAAATTACAAAGACTTGTTTCACTTACTGTGCAAAGACTGCCTAAGAAAAAATAAAAGAAAAATAGCATTCAGTTTCACCTTTCTGGGTTTCTCTTTTACCTTAAAGACAAGAAGACCAGAGCAAGAATTAACATCACAATCATATTGATTGAGCTCCCACTCGCAAATTAAATTAATTAATAAAAATATTTCTGAAGAGACGGCATTGTGTTGCTGTAGTTTTAGTTTTCCTAAGACTGTCCTTCCAAAAGACAGAACAACCAAAAAGCAGCCAGCACCCTTGATCTACTCAGGAAGTTCTGGACTTGGTGCAAATGGCAGCAGTCAAGCAGGGGAGGATGCAAGTAGGCAGCAGTCAAGAAAAATCACAGGGTACTTACCAAGCAACAGCTGATTTTCTCTTCTGATACATGTTCATTGCTCCTTCTGTGACAAGAAGCAGAATATTCCGCCTTATTTGAACTATGTACATTTGTCTAATTCTTGAAAATCCCAGCAGAGAGATTCCTTTTTCATCAATTTCTATTTATTATACTTGTAGCTACATATTGTAATACGGATTCTTCTATCCATGTGTACTGCAGATCTATAGACTTTATGTTTTCACACATCACATGAAAAGCATATTTCAAAACTATTGCATTACCATGTGCTAGAGTAATATCGCTATGGGGATACAGTCACATTATCAAAAGTAGAGTATAAAGCAAGGAAGTGAGAGAGAGTCAGGAAGGAAGGAATCCTTAGTCTATGACTACATGCCTCTGACTTACTGTGCAATTTAATGATGTTTCTTAATCTTATTTGGCATAATTTATATACAAAATGATCAATATGTCCTTCTGCAAAGCTAAAATAATGTTAACTGGCTCAATCATGCCTTTTGAGAGGAAAATTGGGATTTCTGTCATCCATGCCAAACCGGTCTGAGAGCCTGTAAATCTTTTAAGTTCCAAAGACATTATATTGATGGAAATTTCATGGCCAGATAGAAACTGGTAGACTACTGAAGGACTACTGTGAGACAAAATGCTGTAAAGGTAAGCATTCCTTGAACTGAAAATGGAGGCTTCTGTCATTACCTATGAAGCCACTTACACATTTTCCCATACAATTTATTTCCATGCACTTTATACCTCCTTCAGGAGCATATATATTTGATCCTGCATCTTGTAGCAAAGTATATATCTGACATATATTGTCCCTTAAGTTTAAAACTAAGTGCTTAAGTGTTTTGCTGGATTAGATTACACAACATTTTGTAGGACTGAACCTTCACGGAGCCACATCCAGGATTTTCCTCCTCTTTGAATGAAGGGTGCTATGATGGTGTGTACAGGGTACAACTTAAGATCAGCAGCCAAGCTGTAGACACTCTTATAAAGATTTCCTTGCAGATCTGATCTTAAAAATGACCCATCTCCTCCAGCTCTGCTGGCACACAGTATTTACCCAATGGTCCAGGTGTACAAGACCTTGTTAAAACCAGAACTTTTACACAACTACCTCAAGGTTAGTGTGTTGGAAATCACACATTTTATCAAATATTTTCTGAAGGATTTTATCATATTTTCTGCCTTTAAATCTGTTTAATGTTGCATGCTTGTTTTGTCTTTTAATGTTGTTTGATTTAGAAGGTTTTTGGAAAACACAAATTATCACAGAGTTGATTTAGACATATGTATATAATAATAATATGTATTTAATACACAAGACTATAAAAAACCCCACAACCATCTTATAAGTACACTGACATGCCATTAATATATTCCTAAAAAGTAATGAGTTTAACGTATCATTCCAAGGTTTATATTGCAGTCATTTCAGTCTTTTCTATGGAAAAGTACTTTTCTTACTTAGTGTAGAAACACTATTTAGAAGAGTTAACTTTTTAATAGTGTGGTAAAAATATTTTAAGAAGTAATACTTCATGAAACATCTGTATTATGTGGAGGAGACATACAATATACTTTGGACAGCAGTGCTGAGATGTATGAAGGTTTACATAATTCCAACATGTTGTATTACTGCTTAGAGGCTTGTGAATAAGAAGTTTACTACAGTCACAACATATACACTGAGATCTTCTAGTAAGTTGATCACTCAAATAAAAAGAAAGGAATGGTTTTGATCTGTGAAGAAGATGGGCAAAAAGTAAGCCTGTTCATCTTAACTCTGAACTGGGGAAAAAATGAACTTTGATCTATCAAATTGCAGAACTGCTTGTATTTCAGTGGCAATTTATCAATTCTTTAATAGTCAAAGCTTCCAAGGAGTAAAAACTTCTTACGCTTTCTAATCTAATACCTATTATTTTAATTTTTTTATTCTTCATGACATACTGCTCAGAATCAAGAAAGCAACATAATTTCTTAAGAATTCTCTGTTATAAGAACTGATGAAATGGAGTCTAATACCACTAATTTTATTGTTCTCACACTGGTGTAAAACCAATGCAGAATCCCACCTTAATATATCTTAACTTTTGTACCTGATCTCATAGATAGCACCGGGTATCAACAACAGGACTATCTTAAGGTCAGGCCATAGCAACACCACCCCTTAAGGGAACAGTTACTCCCTTCAGGTTTGGAGCACTGTACATGCTTCTGCTGTCAGTTCCATCACCCTGCCCACTGCTGACAGTGCAGGGCTGGAGGCACAGCTCTGCCTGTGGTGCCCCCTCCAGCTCCAGCTCGGGTGCCTCCCTCCCTGTGGGGAGCAATTAGGAAGCTTTCTCTGTGCTCCAGCCACCACAACTGCTGCAATTTGTTTTTATGGGGGATATAAAAGGTCTCTCTGCTTCCTCCCTCAGCATCAGATGGGTGGGAGGGTGTATCACAAGGTGATGAACCTAGCTTCACAATAAGGCCCAATTTTTCTGGGGAAGGTGTGCCCTGTATTCCTAAGACAATGCAGACATGAGGGTATTAGCACCCTGTGGGCCTACCACAGAAGTGAATCTGAAATACACGTAAGGCTGTCTTGTTTTGAAAAGCTTACCTTGGCAAGTCCAGAGTACAAAGAGAAGCATTTAAGACTGCAGATCTAAACTTGCATGTTGTTATTGCTAAACATTAAACCCTAAGGTCAGAATTCAGAATTCCCACAGTCAACCACTCTGACTCAAAATACATCAGTGCATTTTTGCTAAATGGAAACCACGCTCACATCATCTTATCATAATGTCACAAAACACATAAAATTACAAATCAGTTTTAAGGCAAAATACATGACAGCAAAATATAAGTACACAAAAACTACATTAAATATCAGTCTTCATTTGTCTCTACCACTTCAGCTTACCTCTCAGTTTAAAACTACTCACTGCAGTGCACAGCTTGAGGTAGTCTAAGATCCATTTTAGAGTGGACTGAAATATAAATGACAGTTCACACTACACATGAACATAGACAACTGTATAAAATATTTAAATAAAGACAGAAAAGAACAGAGGAAACCAACAGAGCCTTTGGCAGACCCAGCCTTTGGGAATTTAGCAGCTTGAGATTCATTGCAAATTTCATCTTTAATGTTATTTTTAGTCCAATATTTTGTAGCACTCAGAAGTAAATCTTTGTGTGCTGTCTCTCCTCCTGCTTTTGCTGCTTCCTTTTCCAACCTCCCTTCTTTTTTTTTTAAAGACACCTAATATATTTCCAATACAACTCATTTGTTATATATTTTGTGATATTTGTTAAAGTTATCCTGTTTCTTCCTTCAGTTCAGCGAAGACTGAAGAAAACACTGTTGTTTCTTTTAAAGTGCTGAATATTGATTGCCAAAACTGAGTGTAAACAAGACTCCCCCTCCCCCCAGTAGTCTTTGTGCTACCACCTTGTGTTGCATTACATTCTCTTACACTAACTTTTATTCATTGGTCAACCTCTGTTTTTTAACCTCTCATCACTGCTCCAAGTACTGCCACAAAGTGCATTTTTTTAACAGAGCAGTTTTTATTTTATCCTGGAATCTATTCTTTGCTTCTTTGTAAAGAAATCTGACCAGAATTATGCAAAATAACACAGAACTGGAAGATGCTGCAAAGAGGATATGTGGATAACTAGTGTCTGCAGGAAGATGGAAACATTGCTTCTGCCTCACATCACGTCTTAATCCCTTCTGTTGCACAGGTTGAAATATGATCATTTTGCACTGCACACAGGACCAGTCCTATCAGCTCCCATGGGGCCACCTATCCCATTGCTGTGCCATACAAGCTGATACAACTCTTAACTCCTTCTCTACCTGCACAAACAGTCCAAGAAACTAGAAGTGGGGGCATACAAGTGGATTACCACTGGTCAAAGCAGGGTGTAAAGCAGCAGCATGTCAGCTGCCCCAAAGCAAGCATCCACACACATGGTTTCACTCAAGACCTATTGCAAGATAGCTTAGATGCAAGTGGAAAAGAAACAGTAATATTTACATCAAATAGTGGGGAAGTGGCATGTGACCATGACTATTACTGATTTCTGAGACACTGTGTTCACATAGTAGCCAACCCTTTGTATATTGCTGTCCATGCACAAGTCTCTTGTTCAGAGTCGAGTCCTATTTTTTTTAATTGACTTGCCAAGCCTTTTCTCTGCCTCCTGTTGCAGAAGACTCATGGAACATACTCCCCCATGACTATACTTATGATTTCACAGTTGTGCCACAGATCATGGCATTAGAAATAGACTGTTTCATATCCCAGGGAACTGCCAACAGCACTGTGATGTGACATGAGAAAGGAACAATATAGGAGAAATAAAATAAGGCTACTTATCTGTGCAGTATAAACACCATAAGACTACTTTTCCTTTAATTAATTCTAATTTCATTAGGCTGCAGGTGAAGCTTGAAATTTTTCCTTTTTTCATGGAAAGATTTTTCTAGAGGAGGAGCACGACATTGCCTGATCATAAGGCTTTAAAACTGCAAGAGAGTTTTTTTAATTTCAAAATCCTCATTTCTAACACATAGAGCCATTTTTCCCCAGTTCCCACAAACAGAAGGACTAGGAGCCACAATTAAATGACCGGGCATCAGTCCTAAAGCAAACAAAAGTACTGGTTTATCCTTACAGTGCATAATGAAATTATGGAACTCATAGCCACAGGATGGTGTGGAGGTCAAAAGTGTAAATGGACCATAAAAGGGATTACATGAAATCATGCAAGTGAAATCCATCACTAGCTACTAAACATGATGAGCAAGATCCAGGCTTCAAATCAAAATGTCTGTGACTGTGATCCTTAGAGGGAAGAAGCACACATGGGAAGAAGAATAGCTCTATATGAGTGATATATATGAGAGTTCATACAATTTTTCCCTAGGCATTTCCTTCTTCTCACTCTCAAAGAGAAGCCACTGGCCTACATGGACATTTTGTCTGACTTGTGATGGCAGCTACTGCATCTTCTAAAGTTTGCAAAAATCCTACCTTGTATTTTTGTAACACTGTGTTTTGGATTTTTTTCCCTTTTAAATTCAGATAATTAGAAAAAACTCTGTAAAAAGTCAGACAAAGAGCAAAAAGAAACAAAAGATACCCAGGAAAAATGGAGATTCAGAGTTCAGAATGTTTTCTGGGAAAATCATATTTTGCCATATAATTGTGCTTCAGGATCTCATTTTGCACTAAAAAAAATATTTCCACCCAATGACTGCAAAAAAGGAAGTTATCAATAGAGAGTACTATGCACTGTCCACCTTCCTAAGTCTGCTGAGGGTCTGAAGCCTGCCTGACTGTTGAGAACTCTTTTGTAAGTCTGAAATACATCCCTGTAGCCCCTCGAATATTGGACCACTGCTCGCTGTTGCTTTCACTGCACTGAATCATTTGGGCCTCTCCCTTTCTGTGTGAGTCAGGTCTTGAAAACTGAGACTCCTCTAGCCTGTAGGATTCATAAGCACCTGCCCCATTAACCTAGTTTCACTATTTGTCTAATGACAACCACAAGTAATGACCCGACTCAAGTCATGTCAATATTCTGCCAAAAACTACCATTTTGCCCTCTTAGCCACCTCATCCCACCCACCCACAGGTTATGGAACTGTGGGATGGTTGCCAGAGAAATGCAATAAAAAGTAGGAAATGACATATACAAATAAAATTCACTTACCTAAAAGCCCTGTACATCAGATCTTTCTGTGCTGCCTCCTCCCCCATCATCCACTCTTTTTCTTCCAGAGTTCTTTTTTTCTTTCTTTTTGTTTCCTCTTCCTTTGCTGCCCTTTTTCTTCACATGTTCTACTTTCTGATAAGGGGTTTGGGGGCTCGGAGGTTTTTTTGCCTTTCCTTATGCCCTGCCTTTTTGTTTTGTTTTGTTTTTTGAAAATGAATAAATGAAAAGACTTTCGTAATTTTTCCTTGCTTTAGAGCCACTAAAGCATTATTGTGTCACTTTATTATCTTGGCTTCCTCTTCCCAGTTTTTTCTGTCCCTACTTTCATTGTTTTCTACCTTTTATTCTGGCCTTCCTCCATAGCAATCATTCCTCCACGCAAGTATTTCCTCTTCAGTGACTTCATATGCTCCTTCTCATTGTGGAGCTCCTGTCACATCCCAGTGTAGTTTGAAATGACCCAAATTTTCAGGTGGATTTGTTGGGTTTCTGAAGCTCTGATGGGGTGTCATTGTCATCCTAAACATGTAAGGGAATACTGATCTCTTCTGATGGAAAGTTTCTGGATGCCCCAAAATGGCTTCAGGAAGAAGCAGAGACATGAAACGGAGAGAAGCAGAATCCCATTCCAGTTGCCAGGGGGAAATATCTCCTGTTGCTTAACTCTGTCTAAGCCACTTATTTCACTTTTATTTCTTTGACCTTCCAAATATTCTAAGTCATTGCCTACTGAGTGTCCTTACAGCATTCATCCCTAAAATCTGGAATTTTATCCTCATGGATGTCCCTCCTGCCAAGAGGACACACATTAGGAATAGCATTCCCTGTTCCAGCTTAGAGTTGCTCTCCTTTTCCTGATACTTAAAAAACCACTCTGAAGTAATGTCAGTTGATCCAAGCAGCTCAGTGTGCTGCTCTAATTGCTGCATGATGTGATTGGGCTGCACTTGCTGCAGGAGAGCTGTAAGGCTGGGCTGGCAGCACGTGAGGCTGGCTCGTGTTGAGTTGCTGTCCCTTACAGCTTTGCAGGGTCATGCTCAGACATACAGTCACTAGGCACACACATTCTTCAAGGTCTAAATATGCTAGAAACCATTTGACACATTTTAATTAATCCCTATATTTCTTCATTCCTGTTAGGCACAAGTGCATTCAAGACTTAAAGAGAAAAACAGTATTTCAGCTTTGTGAGACAAGATGGTGAAAACATGGAGGCAGCACTATCTATATTTTCTATGCTAAGAATTGGGAAAATGTGGGATTAGGTCTAAAGTAACATCGAGAGACTGGGAAAGAGCCTAACTAGCTGAGAATTTCATGCTGTAAACATTATTCTTGAAATAGTCTTTTTGTGTTTCTGTTCTTCACCTTTTAAACAGCACAATTACCCATGACAATCATTTGAACAGTTTCTTTTTTTAAATTGCACAAGATGCCTCAATGAAATATCATCCACAGTTCAGACAACAAAAAATATCCCCATTTTGGAGTCCTTTCCCCATTTATATTAATTATCAGTTTTTCTATGGAAGAATTGTACAATATAGGGAGTTTTTTGTTGTTCACAATAGGTCATTCATTAAAGAAAATACTAGGAAATTATTTTCTGTGTCAGTGGATACAGGATGCCATATGGGAGGTGAAAAAATTAACAGAAATCAGACTGAAAAAAATTAATAAAGACATTAAATTAGTCTCACTTATGGAAACCAGACAAATACTTTAAAAATCCTAGACCTGTCAGGCTATAATAACTGGCACATTGTGCATTAATGCAAGTGATGCAGTTACTCACAGGAGCAATCAGTGCCTTCCTCCTTCAGGTCCTCAGTGATTCAGTCTCACCATTTCCCCCAGGTCTTCTCCATGCTCTCCCACATCTCCAGAGCTGTCTGCACCCACTCCAGCCCTGGGCTCACCAGCACCACATGGATGTTCTTTGCCATTTCCTCCTGCAGCTTTTCCCAGCTGTCTCCTTACTGGCAGTTGCCCATGCCTCTCATTTCTGTTTTCAGTTTTCTGCTTCCTTTATTCCAAGG
Organism: Florisuga fusca; assembly: GCA_038090715.1. NCBI lineage: Eukaryota > Metazoa > Chordata > Aves > Apodiformes > Trochilidae > Florisuga > Florisuga fusca. The sequence goes on from JAAWXA010000018.1 coordinate 9,001,473, forward strand.
TGCTTTCTAACAAGCTCTATGGTAGAGTCTCCTCCTTCATCCCGAAACCAACAGGTGGATGAGAAAACCTCTCTTGAAATGGCAGACTGTCTACTCTGACTCCAGTTCCAGGGTAACCTAAAATTCATTGTTCATCATTCTGGGGTAAGGTGGATGGGTTAAGTTAGAAGGGAGATGCCTACATCAGCAGATAAGGAAATCACAACAATATAGTGATAAATATGTTAAGATGTATATGGCCATATGCCAATTTTTTCCCCTCATAAATAGGACTCCTGTTTACCAAATGTTCAATTTTGGTTATGTCACTATAAAACCCAAGCAGCTGGTAATTCAGGCTTGATTAGCAGGTCTCCAGTTTTGATTAGTAAATTACTGTAGTAATCAAGGTTAATTCTCATTTCAGAGCTATGCCACAGATTTTGTTTCTTCCAGAGAACTGGTTTTACAGCTCTGGAGAAGGAACACTTTAATAAATATTACAAAAATAACTAGAATTAGAAAAGTAGATCCAAGCATTTTTTGAAATATGGGGAAACAGAGAGCAACACTGTTAAAAACTGAAATGGTTAATATCCTAGGAATAAAATTCCAAGATGCAATTTAGCAAAAGATTTCCACATAATACATGCAGAGATTGCATTAATTCTTTTTACCTAGTGTTTCTATTTCCGTCTTTAAAAATTGTTTTCTTTGGATCTTCATCTTTCATTTTAAAAGAAAAAAAAATATACAGAGCGGCTTAAAAAAAAGCCCAAGAGACCATTATTAGTATAAAGATAAACAGTAGAATGGATTCTAGCTGAGCCAGAAAACATCACTGTAGAATTTACATAAAATTTAGTTTTCAACCATACATATTGCATATCCAGTTCCAGCTCATCTCATAATGAATATTCAAGCTTTCAAATGACCCACATGTCCCATAAGTGAGCAAGAGTCCCCAGAAGTCATCATTGTTGTAGAAGAGGCACAACATTAAAAATACTGAGAATTCTTTAGGGATTCCATGAATCATTTACTAAATCTTTAGCCTGCAAATCCAGTGATTATTTGAGCCATACAAACTGTTATATGGTTTCTAATTAGGATAATATTATTTTTCAGTCACAGTTCTGGGTAAGATTTTGTGTCTCTCTCAAATCACTTTTTTATAATTTGATATTAAAATACTAGATTTTAAAAGTTTTTTAAAGTTTTGGATTACCTACTCAGTACTGCAGGGTTTCCTCAGGTAGGAAAGCATCATCAGTTTTCAGATATACCATAGTATCCCACTCAAAATATTTAGATAACTTTTTCCCAACAACACAGAAATAATTGTCTGAAGAAGACCCAAAATAGATAAACATAGAAGCACATTACAAAGACTACAGTAGACACTGTAGACAGTAGTAGTAGACACTACAGAATTTGATATGAATTTATACATACCCTATGTCCTTAGAAAAAAAAACAAAAAACCAACTATCCCAAACCCCCTTTTCTAGAGAAATATGCCATGTCCTTTTGTAAAAGGCTAGGAAGGAAGGTGGACTTTACTTCCTGTGTCCATACTTACACTTTACTCCAGAGCAGCAATTCTGCTGCATGGCTAAGAGCCCTTTTGTTGTGCCTAAGGAAACATCTGGGGGCGTTGAATCCGACCAGGATCAACTGTGCTTCTAATTCAGCATCTTGTTCCAGATGACAGCAAACAGAAAGTAATCCAGAAGGCTTCTTCCTAGTGCTAGAAAGTCAATAGCTGTTTTGTGGTCTGAGGCAGTGAGTTTCTAATCCTTCCTGCATTTTTCTCTCTATAAGGAGCTCCGTTAGTTAGCTCTACATTAGCTCTTAACAACCTGATGTATGAACATTTAAGATTAAACCGTAGCTAAAACAATAATCAATTTTATCAGAAATTAAGCATACACAGAATGGATTTACTGAGTATATTAAGGACTTGTCTCATTTGCACATATCAACAACTTAAGAAGGCTCACACTTTGCAAGAGAAGAGGCAAAAATAAACTTTCAGGCAGAAAGCCTGTAAAATGAATACTATAACTCTGGGAAAATTGTACATGGCTTTTCTAGTCTGTCTTATACATGCAAGACAAGAGTCACCTGGGGAAGGAAGGGGTGGAATGTAGGGGGAAGCAATTACAACCAAGCCATTGCATTAATAGGGGACTTCCACAGATTTTTGGCTCATCTCCAGTAGTACAACAGCTCCTCAAATCCGGCAGATTTTACTCACTGTTTTTGCACGTTTTTATTTTTGGCTTTGGCTTTCCTTTGCAGTTCTTCCAAGCTACATGGGAGGAAGCACACAGCTGTCATTCCTCAAGAACAGTACAGGAGACAGTGGCCTCCAGAACCATCTCTCCCACCAACAGCTATGATGCAGGCGTGTACAAATAGCTTAAGATTGTTCCCAAGCAACATCCTTGGCCAAACTGATTGTTTCCCCAATACTTTCGTGAATTATAGCTAGCAGCTTAGGGCTAAGTTTGCAATATGGATGAAGCTATATTTGAGGATATTAACAAAATTCAGAGAAAACCTCAAAACTACAGCCCCCAGAAGACTGCATTGTACTGCTGTAGTGGGAGATGAAAGCTCTGAATGGGAAGTAACAGCTACCTCTAGACCTCTTGGGAAAAGACAGGGTGGCATGCAACTGATCCTGCTGGTTATTCAGTTGACCTCTCAGAAATCAACATGAAGGAAATATGACCAGGGAGTCCCTGCAATCTTGTTATCCCTGGTAGAATAGTAGTTCTCTTAAAAGCAGCCTGGCCTAGTGTAAATGAGAGGAGTCATAAGGTTTCTGGAAAGGTATTTATTTTATCCCCAGGTAGGATTGCATCACTGAATGTGATAGTCTCTATTTAAGGTGATTAATAATATGTTATGTTGCCTGTTTTGAATAAAGACTATAGGCCAACTCCTGCTCTGGCTCAACTCCCACAGAAGTCAATTGTTTAGCCTGAAAAATAGATTACAGGATGTGGCTATAATTTATGCACACAAAAATACAGCGGATTTTCCTTTAGAAGCAGTAATTCTTATTTATGTGCACTGCAGTAGTGCCCAGAACCCAAGATTCTCTGTGCAGGACAGTATCTAAATGCACAGGAAATACAAGCATGGTCCCTACCCCAAAGAGTCTTTAATCTAAGCAAAAGACAAGAGACAGCAAACAGATGGGGAGAGGGGCAGAAGTGACAAGGTAACTGGGAGATAATTATGATCACTATGCAGTCACAGCACATCAGCTGCTTAACCACTATCATTTTTTCTTAAGGTGCCACAGCAGAGGAGAGTTTTAAGGGAGGATGTGAAGCAGGGCAAGTGTAGTAACCTGGCAGATTTTTATAGGACTGGACCTTCACAGGAGAAAACAGAAATGAATCTGGTTCAAAATTTAAAGACATTGGTGATGAAATCTTTTGTGAATGGTGGATGCACATTGATCTGTCAGTACCTCACGGATGTGATAGGGACAATCAGGATGGGGAGAGCCTTAAAACATCCCAAGGGTGTTTTTAGCTGCAGGCTAAAAGAAGGAGCCCATGAAAGAGTACATGATGTAAGAGGGAGGTGATATACTAAATTTGAAAATGCACCCCTGCAAAAGTGTCAGCAAGATATCCACCTGCCAAAGTAACTGAGACTCAGTGATGGAGTTCAGATGAATGTTTGAGTTGTGCTGGTCCACAGGTCGGGTGAAATACAATAAACAGAAGATTTGTCCTGGCAAGCACAAGAGAAAGATGTAGAAAGACATAATGTCTAGGAAGAACTGGGCCTAACACCTCAGATGATAGTGCTACTATTGTGGTCATACCTTTCTTTTTTGTTTTGCAAGATGCTGCTGGCATGGAGAATCCCTCTACTTGAAAAGGGGAACACTGCTGAAACTGCTTGCATCTGACAAAGCAGAAACCTTTTGGTGCATGAGTAAAGTATATGGGAAAGTGAGAAAAAAAGATGACAAAAGGAATAAAAACTTATCTTCAAAGGTTTTACTTTGGTTTTTTTCTTTGTCTTCTGTCCCTGCTCCTGCCCTCCATCCCTCCCCTCTCTCCTCATTAGTAATTTTATTACTACTTTTCCGAGCTCCTAGTTCAATAAACCAATGAAAAAACCCCTAATTTTGATTGCCAGACATGTATGCTCCATTGCTGTGTGCCATTGTGGAAAATGAATATAGGAAACTTAGGCATGGAACTGCTCACCCGTAGTTGTAGGAATAACTTTTTGAAAGCCTGAGCATTTGCAGCTCCAGTCTTACTGTGAACACAAATAGAAAGAACAGTATGCATACTACTGCAAAGCAATTTATATACTATAAATATGTTTAGGTGGTATATAAATTACTGCCAGAGCTTTGACCTTGATTACAAATGATCATAAAGCAAAGAATACTTTGAAGTGTCCCAAATTGTAGATCAAAATGCTTATGTATTCATCATTTTGACTAAGATCCAGCCAAGATTTTGTTGGCTAATAAAGACTGTAAATTAAATAGAAAACAGGCCCAGTAAAGAGAGGTCATGGTTGCTTTTTTAAATGCTTACAGTCCTTTAGGGCAGGATGTCTGTGCTGCTTTAATTGTTCAGAGTTTCACTTTCTGCCATGGGAGCTGCAAATATGAAGCCTCTGTCTCATAATGCTGCAATATAAACCTCCATTTAAACTTGATGGATCCCTTCTCATTGGAATTTGATTTTCCAAGCACTTTTGTGATGTTCTTTTTTATGAGCAGTGTGAATAAATACAATAGGGATATTACCTAGCAAATAGGCTGAACAAAAAAGTATCAGTTTAGGAAAACCCAACAAAATTCTGCTTTAAAAAAAAAACAAAAACAAACAGGCAAAACATTAGCTAAATAAATAAATAAATTTCTTATTCTAATGATGAACTTCTCCTAATCTTCCTGCCAGTCATCATTTCACTGATACATGTACAAACTATCCACAATCTGATTGGCAAAATGCGAAAGTGAGCTAAATTTCAGTCTTATTGCTATTCTGATTCTTCTCCCAGTTTGTAAATCAGTGACCACTTAATGAACAGAGTCTAACTTTTTGGGAGCTTTGATGCTTTCCTGATATACCTTCTTGCAGTCCACATGGAGATGCACGACAGCCACACTTTGAACAAGCTCTCTAGCTGTGCTTCACAGTGTGCAAACAGACTGGTGCATATTTGATTGATCATTGATTTACCTACCATTGCCAGCACTGATGTTATGAGCAGTGCTTTGCCTTCTCCAGTGAGCAGCCTTCAGTTGTTAAAGGACTGTTTACAACGAATCAAGTATATAGAAAGCATGGGATACCACTCAAAGGAAACATCTTTGGGGACCGTGGGCTTAAAATACAGGACTAATTTCCACTTCTAATCTTGCTGGAAAGTTGCAGTCTACCCAGACTCTAAATGGCTTATATATCAAGTGAGAAAATCATTGGGACTCACCACAGAGCAGGACCTTGGATGGCCTCTGATTCTGTCATTAGTTTGCCTGAAAAAGAGTGAAGAATTAAAATTTACAAAGCAGATTATGAATTTTTAGTATCTCAGTGAAAAAAAAGGTGATTATGAGAGAAAAGCAAGCAGGATAGTCATGCAAAGGGTGTAAAAGGAAGGGTGAAAAATGGGAAAAGATTGAATGGATTGTGTGCTAGCTGGGAAAATACCCCATCATTATTTAGACTAAATTAAAATTTGAATTGTGAAGAATCATACTACTTTAAAGCGCATATTTCTCAGGAATAGTGCAGAGATTAATTAAGCCTTTAATAATTAGGGAGTGGTTATATTACTTTGTAAAAGGCAATCTTTTGGGGAATGATAGTGCAGCATAAAATAGACAATAACCTGAAGTTTCAGTATAGCACAGGGCCTCTCTAAAATTCACGTTGCTCCTAACAATTTTTTTCCTCTTTTTAAGCTGGGTTGACCAGATTCTGATTATAGTTGCACCACTGTAAATCTGGAATAATAGTACTAAAGTCCATTTAGTTGATAAGAATTTCATAATTTTGTAAAAATAAAATAAAAAAAAAATTGAAGTCACAAATGAGACATTAAGTTCCTTGTGGTTTTCTCTGTGCTATTTCTTTGTCTCCTTCTTTATCACTTAGTTCTCAACCTCAGTACTTATTTTATTCCAACCTCTCCTACCTATTCCTGCTGTTATTTTTTATGTCTTTAGGTAGGTGGTTAACTGGCATAAGGAAAAAAAGCCACACAGCAATAAAATTCCATATAGTGTTATCCAGAGCATCATGCCTCCTTTACTTGGTTACCTCAATGTCACTATGAAACATGCTATATATTTATTATTTAAACAATACTAAACAGTAGAAAAAAGAACACTGTATTTTCTGTGAGGTTATAATCCATTACAAAATCCTACAAACAGAAAAAAGGAGCAGTTAGATGAGTACCTTAATTCACTTGCTTTTACTATAACAAACATCAGCAGGACTTTTAAATCAGGCCTGTGGAACAAAGCATTCCAGTGTCATTTTTACATTAGTGATTGCAGTTGATGTCATTTTCACAAAACAAAATTATAACCAAAATGGATATTTCAGGTCAAAGTGTCACAAAGAGTATATAGATACATTTCCATCAATAAATCTGCCCTCTTCCTGCCCTGACATAAGTGTTCAACCCTTCGTGATTGACGTTTTTACCACTAAATTATACTATGTCTGCTTCTAGAAGAAATGTCTCCATTACAAAATTAGCTAACCATCAACATAACATAAAATAACTTCAACATGGTGTCATTTCACAAGAATATTGATTCTCACAGACTTACTGGATTAAATCCTGGTTTCCCATAAAAGAAGTAGCCATTATGTCTTTGGTAGACAGAGAAATATATATTGTGAAAATATGTATACTGGGTGATTAAAACTTCATTGTTGAGCTAAGAAGCATAGGATTTTGTCTTGTGACAATATGAAACAAAGAAAATGGACAAGATATTCATACGAAATACACATAAGAAAAAGGTTAAAAGACAGCTACTGTTCTGCATTTTATTTTCCTTGGCTGGAGGATACTTCTGAGTATTGGTTGGACTACTGAAAAAAAAGACTACTGAATCTGTCAAATTCTTTTAAAGACCTTGTGCATATAACTTTTCCTTGCTTCAGTTTCTTCACCTTTAGTGCTAACAGAATTCCTCACAGCATCTTGTGAGCTTATAATTAACTAATACCTGAAAAGTCTTTGAAGTTCTTAGATAAGCAATACTATTTAAGAGCAAATAATCATGATACACTGTTGTGGTTTCTTCCCACATCAAAACTGCAGAAAGGAAAACTAATTAGAGAATATTTTTTTTAATCACCATCTCCATTTTTATACAGTTTCCCTATATTTAGCATTAAGATTAGTACGGGCTAAACTCATTCTGGGCACAACTTCCTGATTTTAATGAAGTTACTTACGTCGGGGATAAATTTGACCCAGATCCTTGTGGCCACTTGCACATCAGAGAATTTCCTAAAGGAGAAAATACCACAATTCACTCTTGGTACATGGAATATTTTGTGTTTCACCCCAAACCCTTCAAATACAGATGAAAACCTGTGTCTTCATCAAACAAGGCCAGTGTAAATTGTTGTATAGACTGTACTATCTTAAGGACTCTAATCTAGGGGTATACTCAGAGAGAAGCAGTAACGTGAACTGCTGTCAGATTTCTCACTTTTTACAAAGTACTTTTCATCTCTGTTCATCTAAAAATAAGAGCCTTTAAAATTAAATGGCTTCTGCGCACCCTTGTAGAGGAGAACTAGGTAACATGCCAATGGGGTATGAAAGACATAGGGGATGACTGAGGTTTCTGGGGAGGCACCCATGGAGTTTTGCAATTACAGTGTCTGTGGACAGTAGGCTTGCACTCCTTGAGAAGCAGCTGTGGTGGAAAACCACCATCCCTCGACCACAGTCTGTGTATGTTTGTAGAGACAGGGGACAAGTGGGATTCTGCACAGCAGCTCCCTCTGATTCTGGTTGCGTGTGGCACGCATATGAAAAAAAAGAACATTTTCACCTTGGCAGAATCAAAGTATACAGCTGCCTGTTAGCGACGGAGAGTCTGTCGCCATTCATCCCTGCCCATTAAGGCTTGAAGAGGACAATGTTCCCAGTCTCTGCCCATTCAATCCTTTTTTGTTGGCACATTACCATTCTATCATTTTGATCTTCTCCTTACTGAAGATAAAAGGCACCATGGGCGGGATTCATGAATGACTACTGTTATTTATCGACCCAGGACTTTTTGAACATTTTTTCCCCTCTGATTCATGAACCACTTTTCCATATTCGAAAAGCAGTTCATAAATCGTTCAGCACCAGCAGAAATTAATAATAATGAATTCATTTACATAAAAGGACTCATTCTGCCAGTTGGAGATAATGTTTGAAGCCAGAACCTCGTCGGCAAACAGGATTTTTGCTGGCAGTGCAGGAAATAATATTTTGTTTATAAATTAATTAAAACATAGTTTTCTCCCTGCTTTTAGAGCTGCTATAAGCACATTTTGTTGGGCTAAACTTTATGCATTTTCTCATTTTCTCTCTCTCTCCTTTTTTTTTCTTAAACAAATGGCATTGCTTGGAGAAGACAGATTTTTTTCAGTAGTGTTAAAAGTCAGACTTTTAGGAGAGAGGGATGTGTTTTGATTTGTTTTCTTTTTTTTTTTGAGTGAGGATTTCTTCTAAAACCTTTGGTAGCTGAATTTCATGAGGGTTTGTTTGCACCCATTCTTTCCCATGGATCTTTGTGTGTTCATTCTCTCCCTCCCCAAGTTTCATTCTGAGTGTCAAATTCAAATGAACTTAAAGTCTTGACAAGAAACTCACATGTTTCTTCTGGACGCATGACAAACCCATGAGTTTCACATGATTTCGATGCAAAACTTCTGTCAATCCCAGGCTTATTTTTGGAAAGAAGGGATGAATCTGAATGAACACTTCCATAAAGCCAGTCAAGGGGTAGAATCTGTGAATGAATGTTTAATGCCAGCACACACATGTGGTGTAGAGTCTGTTTCATGATGTCTGGCTGCTGGGAACTAGTCTCCCTTCCACAAGACCAGATTTACATAATTTGCTCTAATGGATCTCCATCAGACCTACTTTTCTATAAGAGAATGAGGCTTTTAAAGCATAAGGGTAGGGTTTCAAATCACACTAAAACCAAACCTAACCTAACTTGCAGGCTGTTGTGAAGACAGGCTTGCTCTCCAACCCCTCCCAGACCCCACCTCCCTACCCCCAAAGCCATGCAGTAGGAAAAAATGGACAGAAAAATAACACACACAACCCCGCCCCATGCATTTTCCTTTGGATTACCAACCTGGCAGGGGATACTACTGCACATCCCTCACCTTGGCTTCTCCAGGTGACTCCATGTAGTCAGGGATTTTATGTGGCTCATATCAAGTTTCTTCTCCCCCCATCGACTGTTCATGGAGAGTACACATCTACCACTATGTTCAGTTTCTACTCCAGAGCCCAAACCTACAAATGATGCACAGCAACAGCCAACACTACCACATTTTAAGTTGCTTTTTGGATTCAGGCTCATCTCTTTCCAGAGAAAGCTACATAGGTGAAAAGCCCCATGCATGCTGCTTTGCTATGTTAGATGGTAGAGCACTCAGAATTGCAAGGAGGTAAATGAAACAGCCCTATGAACACTCTACACAAAACCTGGCCTAATTCTCTCAGTATTTTGAAAGGAGTAAAACACTTGAGTGCCAAGTATCACTGGAAATTACTAGCTTGTTTATTTCTTTATATATAGCACCATATTTGCCATTTGGTATTCTGATTTTTATTTGTGCTTATGCTTTTGTTTGGCAAATACAGAACAGAATATTATCACAGACTAGAAGTTGGAAATGTGTATTATTAGTTAGATCTGTGTAATACGTACGTATATGGCTTCAATAGAAAAGCTGCTTTAAAAGACAACAACAAAAGGCCTGAATTGTCTGTTCCTACTTTTGCTCTTAATTGGTGACATCTGGGTTTGTTGGGATTGAATGAAACTTTTATTTTGTGTTTCTGAGAAGGAAGAGTTGGCTGACTAGTTATCTTTATATGGTTTAATTTCCTCTCATGTCCCGTTCTTTTTCATTTTACTGCTTGAAGACTTCTAAAGTAAATTTAAAAGAGCCAAAAGACTTCTCCAGACAGTTCACTGGACTGTTATGAGCTATACCACTTTCCTGCAGCATGAATGCGGGCAGCTCACTTCAGCCTCATGTCTTCATCTAAAACAGACTTAATGATACAACTCACAAAATTTGTGCACCAAAATCAGATTATTCAGATCACATTTACTTTTGCATTAGTAAGACATGATTTTTCAGGAAAAAGCTTTTACTGGAAATTTCATATTCTTGCAAACTTCTTGAATTGCAATTACTGATGCCTGCCAACACACACACACACATGTGCACACACCCATATTATATACGTGTGTAGGCTATGTAACCTTCTATGTAACAAGTGATATGTTGCTTCACCAGCCTGCTTTATATAAATTTGAGTAATAAGTGATATCACCAGCTATTGCTAGCTTATACCACTGTATGACCAGAAGCAGATATCACAGGTTTGTCATGACTGTATGTGATAGAACACTTTATCCTTCCCTTTAGCAACCTTTTACAGCTTTTACTAAAAGATGGTGATATCAAATGAAGGATATTTAGATGTGGAACAAAAACAAACAAAAAAAAACTGGAATCAAGCCTCTGAGGAGAGAATATCTGAAAGAGAGGGGAAAGTTCTGTCTGTGGCAGCAAAATGACATGCCAAGCAGACTGAAAGCAACATTCATAATGTTAGGAGCCCACTTTCCTCAGTGCATAAATTCAAGACAATGAAAATGTAATGAATAAAGCATTTAGAGAGGTGATTGTGACAAGGACAGAAGGGGGGAGGGGGACTGGATCATACAGTCGACCACTCCAAGTGATGCTGTGTTTGCTGCTGGAGAGGAGACATCAAACCAGTAAATAATTTAGACTTAAGGTTCCCAAAAATACATTCCTTCCCAAGCATGCAAACTATCAAGTTGAGACTGCAGACAGAATCAGGGTGCTTTAACTGATTTCCTAAGACCCTGACTCTTCATAACATTTAGCTCTATGTAAAGGATCTCAGCTATTGCACAGCAGAAAGTCTTTTGAAAACATCCTGCTGCAAGTGAAACTTAAGTGTAAAAATCCATCACCCCTGAACAAATGCCTGCTAGGAGCTGCAAAGAGTCACAAAGTCTTGATCACTGTAGGAGATGCAGGTGTTGCTGGAAGCCACTACTAACAAGGAGCCAAATCTGGAACTGGAGCTGCTCAGCACCTCTGAGGATTTGACCTTTGACTTGAGCAGCCTGCAGACCCTACAGCCCAATCCTGGGAGGTTTCTGTATCTTCCTGAATAAGCTTTAGAGAGAGAGAAAAAAAAAAAATCTAAGGCAAGCTTTCGACATTCTCTATTAATTTTATCAGGGATTTTCAAAGTTATCTTCATGGGGGAAAGGGCTAGAAAAGTAACTTGCTTAAGGAAATCTGAAAATCTGTGTTCTGTCCCTGCCCTGTCCATACATACGAAGTCGGGGAAGGAAGATGTAATAAAAGCAAATAATTTATTGGGAGAATTAGTATGGAAATGCAGTCAGGCCAGATGATTCTGTTACTCATTTTCACACTTCTATAAAAATTTGCATGTTTTCCATTTATCAAATAAGCCAAAGATTTTAAAACATCAAATAATTTTCTTGTAAAGTTTCTACCATGCAGAGGAGATTCTACCAAGTGGGCTAAGTGGAAAATACTCTAAGCATCTAAAACAAATGGCAAACTTTAAGAAGTAATTGCTCTTTGGCATTTAGTTCCTTTTCTGTTTTTTCTTTTCTTGATAGACTGGAGAGCCTTAGACAGGAGATGCCAAACATCTTACCACTGGTTTCTGGAAAGAATTCTTCAACTTATTTCTTCTGTGAGGACTGAAGTTGTGGTAGGAATATTATAACCTTCATTCACTCTATGTACTGCTTCAAACTTCAACGGATCATCAGCTGGGTCTCACAAAATCCTGAACACATTGATAATAACTGTATTAGAAAAAAATCCAAGAAACAAGAAATAGAAATCCCCAGCACACTTCAGTTCTTTATATTCACACGATGACTTCTGAATATTGATGGAACAAGTCTTAAGGCATATTTTTAGGATCTCACTTTCAAGTTTCCTACATAATAATGAGACCTAGCAAGTTTTGGTTTACCTTTTAAAAAAATTCATTTTGCATTTGAAGGACCTAAGTGTTTAAATAAAGCATCAAATAACTCAAAGTTCATTATAAAGTTGTAAGAACTGGCAATACTGCCTATAAAAGCATGCAAAACTCTTGTTCAGAAGCTAGTAGGAAAAGGAATCTTTATTTTCTCTGTACATGAGGAGAAGAAGGTATTGAAATCCTACTAATTTGGAAAGGCTGCATGTTTACATTAGGTTTGCACTGTTGTGAGTGACTCTCTCAGCTTTCAGGTGCCAAGGCAATAAGTGTTTGGTGGGACTCTGAGACTAAAATACTCACTAGCAGTTTCAATCCATTCTCTTTCAGATTGTATTTCTTGGGGTTTTTTTGTTTTGTTTTGTTTTTTTACATTTGATTTTTTTCCCTTGTCAGACTTTTTCAGACTTTTTCTATCTAAAAGGCAGGTGTCAAGAGGATGGGGCCAGACTCTTTTCAGTGGTACCCTGGTGACAAGAAAAGGAACAGGCACAAGCTGGAACACTGGAAATACCATCTAAACATGAGAAAAAAATTCTTTGCTCCGCAGGTGTCAAAGCACTGGGTACAGAGAGCTTGTGGATTCCCCTTCTCTGTAGACATCCGAAATCTGCTTGGACACTATCCAGTGCAACCTGCTTCAGTGAACCTGCTTCAGCAGGGGGTTAGATGATCTCTAGATGATCTCCAGAGGTCCCTTCCAACTTCTACCATTCTGTACACCTGTGAAAATAAGCCCACCCTCTAAGAGTAATGAAAAGAGAAGGAGCAAAGGTCTCTGTATTACTGATGTCTTGCACTAGCCCTGCTATAAATTAGTTGCATTTCAAGCAGATAGGTATCAAAATGTGGTTGAACTGGTGATTACAAAGGTAGAAAACTTATGGTTTAATGGATGTTTTAAAGAACTTGAGATAACAAAGCAAGTAAGATATTAATTAGATGTCTCATTGTTTACAGTCAGATTACAACTGTGCCACAGAAGTGAGAAATTGATACAAAATTTAAGAAGAGATTTGGCTGATGAAGTCATTGGTGACCTCAGTTTCACTATGGGGTTGAAAAAGGCTACTCCACCAAATATAGAGATATTTCCGCTTATGCTCAAAACCCAGTCCTACCTGAGGCAATCATAGTTCTATCACACTGTTTCTTAGAAGATATATGAGACATGAATTCTGATCAAAGCACTGGCTATATGTACCAAATGATAATATCGCAATCATTGTCATTACACAAAGGAAATCAGAAATACTTCGGTAGAAAAAGCTTTAATTATACGGTTATTAAAATATTAAATGAAATAAAATATAGTATAAAGCACAATAAAATATAGCAAAGACCATAACAGCTGAAATTCACATATTACTAGACTGCTCAAGAAATGCTGAGGGACTTCTGCCTCCTATTCTTTCTGTTTTCATTTACAGCAAGTTCACTTTGGAAACGTTGAAAAATCTGCATCAGAACACTGTTCACTTACTGAAACCAGCTATTTTTAAGGTTTTATTTATAGGAGAAAATGAATAAGACTAAATCGATGTCATGCATGGAGTAATTTTAACCAATACATTCAAAGTCTATAATACAAAATATTGGAAAATTATATGTAGAGTAATCTAAAGTAATGAGATGTTAAAATTCCTTGGAACCTAGAAACTCTTCTATTCATTCTGTTCTTTTTATTTCAACCTCACTGTGGGAGGCACCATCTCTGACATCTTTATATATGATGTTCTCATTTCAAAATGCCACTGAACCTTCAAATGAACACTTGCCTATGATCTTTGAATACAAAAATACTTAAATCAAGGTTTTTATATTTTAGTGCACTCAGCCATATTATGCAGTGAAAGAATTTTGGTATTTAGTCTAGGTCTCATTTCAAAAGAAAGAAAAGGATGACTCTCAAAATGAAAACAATAGTTCAAAAGAATGAAATACCAGTATCTAGACAGGATATTTTAAACATATTGAAAAGAAAGGGTAATAAAAAATTCTTTAGAAAGTTATATCTGGAGTAAAATACAGTGTCTTCCTATAAGAATTGCTTATAAAATGCAAATAAAAAATGAAAAAAATGAAGGAGGGCAAGCAGTGTTTGTACAGTATTTGCTGGTTGGCACCTATTCCTATTCCTAGTAGGGGCGTGGATGGGACTTGAATAAAGAGCTTTGATGACCTACTCCACTGGTGGACATCAGCAGAAAGAAAGGAGGAACAGCTTGCTGTTCTCTGGTGAACACAGGATTACCATGAACATATTTACATGATTTACACCATTCTTTTTTTTTTTTTTTTCCTAGAACAGAGTATTTTGTCTATTATCCTCTGTTAATCATTTATCCAAACACAATTTAATATTTTATTAAAAATTAAACTAACTTCAAAACTAGTAACTTCAAAAATAAATGCAGGTCTGCTTCTGAAGTCTCAAGTCAACTTTGTTGGTTTTTTTAAGATTATATCTTAAAAGTGCTGGTTCCACATATAATTATCTCTCATTTCTTTGTTTTTGCTCTTCCAATTAAGTTGCAGGGAGATGTGGCTCCTTACTGCTGCAATAGATAGCTACACTTATTACCAAACCTTTATTTCATTTCACTGATTTTAGAATTACCCACCAAATCTCTCTCTCTCACCAAGATCTGTTCTTAGGCATCATTCAGATTTTTTTTCATCTTAACTAGGTAAGGGTAAATAACTCACAGGGCTATGAGAGTCCAGAGCAATGCAGCCTGGGGAAAGCAGGAGAATTGTGCACCCTTATCATTCTGTATGTATACATTAAACTTGCAGATGCTGAAAGTGCCAAGGCAGTGAGAGGAATACTCACTGGCTGCAGTTCCTGGTTGCACAGCTAGGAGCGGCTGCTCCATGCAGTACAGCTGCTGCTCGGTGTGTGGCAGGATGCAGTGCTCAGCTCCCTGCCCTCTGGTGCTGAATATTGCTGGCAATGCTCAGAAAGCTCCCTTAAAATGCACAGGCTGCTTGGACAGATTGTATAGGAGTGCTCTGGAGAAAAGCAAACACCTGAATCATGGTTAATAAAAACCCATCCAAACAGTAAGACTGGTTTTAGTGGAAAGTGTATCATATGGCTGCATGTGAGATACTGCTAAAAACACTCTTTATTTCTTGGTCTCTAGTTTCACTTCTACATACACCGATAAAAAGAAAATAAACAAATAAATTTTAAAATTGCACAAAAGCAGTATAATACTCAGAACAGCACTACAGACTTTTTCATATTTAGTATTTAAGTCCACCTTGTAGTATGGTGCTAACATCAGAGCAGTTGAACAAGTTACTATTTAAGGACCACCACACTAAGGACACAGTAAATCACTATCCTTAATGTGAAATTGTTCAAATGCTCTTAGCAGATGTACTCTGAAGGATATTGCATTTGTATTCTACTATTTCAGGAATAGATGAAATACATGAGGAAAGACATCAGTAACCAAATTTTTTAAAAAGATGTTAAGACCGGACTGGTGCATGGAAAAAAAAAAAAAAAGCTAAAGACTGATGCATGAAACAGTAAAAAAACCCATTAAATGTATAACTGTTAAAAATATCCATTCCAGCTATTGGGTATACAACTTCCTTTCTAGGAGTACAAATGAATACATGGTGTGGGTTTGTAAATTGTTTGTGATGGTGACTGCCCAGCAATGTATATGGCAATGATGAGGTTAAAAATCTTCCCTAGAGTAATAGAGGAAACCTTTTCTTCCCCAAAGGTATTGCCTCAGCTGCTAGGAAAAGAGATAAGTTCCTCCAAGTGAGGATATAGGTGGGCTGATTGAGGAAGTCCAGCAATGAGAAAGTCTGCTGGGATCAATTAAGATGACCCAGATACGAAAAGTAAGGAGAACGCTTTTGCTCTTATATTGCTCCTGGTTTCCCACTGTTGACTCTAAGCTTTGGGTTGCAGAACTGAGTCTTGAGGAGAACTGTAAGGCTGATCTGTTACTAACTTGTGAACTGAGTACCTTCAGAAATTAATTTCTCTTACAGAGAAATAAAATAAAACCTGCCTCCTTTTAGGGCTGCACAATAAAAACATGAATTTCAGCATCAAAATATAGTTCCTCTTCCTCCTGATTATGCATCTTTTAATTTTAACTGTGCACCTTTTTATTTTCATTTTTAGACCCAGACCTGGCAATTGGATAACCATCGATTCAATTGAATGCAGAGCTAGAATTGTTTTCTCTGAAAATGTTGGCTTCTGGAATAGCCTTCTTAACACATAATCTAGTTTCAGTATAATTTTCACTATTTGTTTAAAAACTACCATAAAAATTAAAGGATATACTGTTAACAGAAAAAAAATTAACATGCTGTGCTCAAAGCTTTATAAGACACTTACAAGTAAGCATTGCTTTTCAATAATGCTTTGACAGAAAGAAGCCTCGAGCTTCTAACTCTTAAACTAAATATCTGAAGAAAGCCATAAGGGGAAATATAGTGATCAGAAAACCCAGGCTTGTGTCAATATAATACTGAGTGGTCTTGGTTTGGAGGGTTTTTTACCAGTTTTTCAGTTCCAGCCACTTCTACCCTCCCCTCTTTCATTTGAGTATTCCCAAAGTAATTCCCAAATTATTCATTTGAGCTATTTCCAAAGCAGGCCACTTGTTATATCATTCACTACAGAGTCAGTGTTTCAGCTTCCAAAAGCAATACTCTTAATTATTGCCAGAGCATGCAAAGGTAGAATATCCAATTTGATTCAAACCTTTTCCATTTCCACGTACCACCGTACTCAGTAGATAGTTGTTTGTTTGACCTTAACATTTCCCAGCTTCCAGGACAGCTGGGTCTGGTCTTGCTGCTGGAACTGACAACCTCCACCCCAGACCTGTGCAATTGTGTTGGATGCTTCCTGCAATATCCCACAGCTTTCTGAAGAAAGTTCTTGCACTTAAACCCCACTCTTTTTGTCCAACATCAAATCCAAACTATTTTAAAAAGGGAAAACAGCACTCAGTGTCTCACCCTGCAGAGTCTCAGTGTAGAATGTTTCCTTTAGTAGTGCCATATTCCCACTTCTTCTTTTCAATCAATCTCTTTGCGCCTTTTATTTGAATGAAAGATAGTCAGGGATTAAAACTGCTGTTGCCTGCTTCTCCTATCCTCCATTATATAATCAGGTACAAGTAAAATCCCTGAGGCAGAACAAAGCTTTATTGACTGAAAGCAGACACAAACCTGTCCTATTGTAATTAGGGAGAGTTTTGACTCGGTTTCAAGGGACTGTCAGAAATATACCTCAGAAACAGATGCATGAAATACCTTGTCTTTTGCAGATCCTCCAAAGCCATGCGCTCTTAACATTGCACAAGAACATGTTCCAGTTCAGAAGAGCAGAAAACCATGAAACATATGAAGCTGCTTTGCAAAGAGAAAACCTACTGTACACGTGAAGATACAAGCTTTCCAGAGAAAGCAGGGTAGGGATTGAAACACACACACAAAAAAAGGAAAAAACCTTATAAAAAACCCCAACAAACACACAACAGAAAAGAAGAGGAAAAAACCTCTTAGTTCTGAAAAAACCCATTTGAATAAAACTCTTATATTTCTGAAAAATGAAATCTGTTCTAATAATATGCTTGCCCCTAGTTTCACGACCGCCTCACAGCTCATAAATTAAGCAAGTTCTAACCTGAGCACACTTAATGCTGAAAGAGGTACAAAGTTTGATTCTGTAAACTCTATTCATCCTATGATCTACAGAAGTGTTAAAATATCTTATGTTTGAGGAAAATCAACCAAAGAAGAATGGAACAAGACTCATGCCTTTGAGGTCCCTCTGGCATTACTTCTAACAGGACATGTGTAAACACTGCTATTCTGGACAAATATCAAAGGGAAAGCAGAGGTACTGAAGAAAACCAAAGCTGATCAGTATAAGTTAGAAAAATTATTGTTTCCACACCATTTTAAGGATTTTAGACTGGAACTGGTACAACAGTCTTCCACCAAAAATGTTACCTCTAAGCAGGCCATGTGAATAGCTCTCTGGTGTCACCAATACATGGTGCTTTCAATGCAATTTTCACTAACTGATCTTTTTTGAGAATCATGGAATGGTTTCAGTTGGAAATCACCTTAGAGACCATCCAGTTCCAACCCCTCTGCATGGGAAAGGGCACCTCCCATTAGCCCAGATTGCTCCAAGCCCCACCCAACCTGGCCTCCAGCACTTCCAGGGAGAATCCATTTTAGCCCTGCATTTAAATGTGTTTGTTTCAGTTTATTTCCATTCTAACTGAGGCAATTTTAAGTAGCTAACAAGACTGCTTTCCAGAATTCTTATTTTATAATGCTTAACTTTTTTCTAGAAAAAAAAAAAGCGCTTAATAACTCACCAAGCAAAGTAGCAAATTGATAAAAAAAGGAGTATTCTGATCATCACTGCCACAGTAGCCATTACAGCATCATATTTATACTGCCAGACATGGTGGTGTAACTGTTTCCTGTACATCCAGCTCTGCAAAGCAGTAGAAGAAGGTGGTCTGGGAAGTGGCAACACAACAACACTGAACATGAGAAATGTCTCTTTACACATTCCCATGGTAATGTTCTAGTTGGAGACAACACTGCTGCCATTGTATGACATGAAAAAATTATGTTCATTTCCACCAAAAAACAGCAAAAAAGAGAGATTTTTCTCATGGTTATCCTGAGTTCAAAGCTTGGGGTAACACACTTATGGGTGAACAGAATAAACAGTTACACTTAGGCTTACTTTATATAGCTTAACAAACACATATGACGATCATATAAATAATTCACATTACTCAAGAGGTGGTGAGTTGAACAAGTCCCTTCTGGTTAAATTTATTTAAAGATAAGGTGAAGTTAAGTGAGTGATGGCACAGTTACAGAGGCCACAGTCCAAGGGGAATTTGGACAGTCTAAGTTACACTACCAGAGTGATTTGTGCAGAATTATGTCAACTTACAGATCTTTAGACCTTATGGGAAAAGGAAATGTCTGATCTCTAAAAGAAGTGATACAAGATGAGTATTTTACAAAGTACAATTATGCTTTACTCAATAAGCTATGAAGTAAAACTGGACATCAGCAAAGTATAAAAAGAAACATTACAGTAGAGCAACAAGGCTACTCTAAAATACTAAATACTTGAAACAAAACAACACACTTGAAAAAACCATAATCCTTTTCAATCAAGTGCTATCAAGTCTCTCTTCTGCAGTACCTCAGAAGTACGCAATGAATCTATCCTGTATCTATCTAGTATTATATTTTAAGCATTTTGTTGAACTTGTAAATGTAGAAGGCATTTCTAGAGTAATTACTATATGACTGAACACTAATGCATTCTTATTTTTGGCTGTCTATTTGCCACAACTAACAAATTAATGAATTAATCAATAATGGAGATTTTTATTCTGGTAAAGAAATTATGTCAACAAGCTGGGTAGCATTTAATCTGTTAATATTACAATAAATCTGCAGTATTCTTTGTGTCGGCAGAGTAAGATTATAATGGTAATCTGTCTCTTTTTTACAATAAAAATATACTACACGTATTTATGCTGGATAATCATAAGCATTATCCCAAGCCCCAAATTCATTGTTATAAAATTACTGAAGATTCTATAATTTAGAAGTAATAAAATTCTATCAGCTTCTCACAATAAAATTCACAAAGCAAAAGAATCTTTCTTTTCACTGCCTTCTAAACACCTTTGTT
>JAAWXA010000018.1:9026534-9111534 GCA_038090715.1 Florisuga fusca
GAGACGATGTAGACCATTCAGTTTGTCATCACAATTGATAAAATTAGTCTGCCTTCCCCAAAATTTTGAGCAGGAGTTCAGAAATCTGGCTTTCTACTATGTCCTGATTTCCTCATTTCTGGATACAAGCCCTAAAGGACTGAGTGTCATAAACTTTCTCATAACTTTCCTCTGCTGCTCCTTGTGTACACAAATTCAGTATTTGGATCTGCATCTAATATTATTCTGCCTTTGAAAAAAAAGAACAACATGGCTGTTGTAAGAGCAAAATCTTCAAGGAGAACACCTGATTGATTTGAATTCTGTAAAACATAATCAGGAGGTACATTGGTACATCACTGATTGCCTTGAGGAAAGCAGCATCCCAAAGACTGCTATGCAATGCACAGAAAGCATATTAAAGCTCATTAAGCTTCAGGTGAAGGAGTCAAACAAGGTCTCTAACAACTGGCTGACAACCACATTGGGCTGTTGTAATCAGTTCAAAACATGAGTATGTCATCCTCTGGAGCAGAGCCCTGAATAAAAGAGGAAGAGTCAAAGTCCTGGCTCACCTGGGGAATGGGGCTCAGCAGACCATTGTGTGGGGGATGCAATACCTTAATGTTATAAAAAATGTTATCTTGGTGTAAATTAGTATCATTAGGTCTATGGAAAATTAACCTTGAATACACACTACTTATAGGACCACACACACTGTTTTCCTAGTATCATCCTATACATAACAGGATGAATAAAAAAGACTGCAAGATCTTCCAAAGCTTTAGCAAAGGTGGGAAACAAGACAAAACTCAAGTTTCTCTTCATCTAGGCAGGTGAATAGAGTAGCCAATAGAGTCACCCTCCTGGACTAGTGCAAGGCCATTGCAGAAAGGTTTTCTAAAAAAAAAAACCATAAGGCAAATTTTGGTGAAACATATGAAAGAGCAGTAAAGCCACATGGAAAAAGGAAGCCAATTGGTGAAAAGTAAATCAGCAGTTTGATACATTCTTACCATCAGTCTTACAGTCTTGCAACTTTAGGCAAGCTGCATTAAGCAACTTAATACAAATTGTTCTCAAAATTCAAAGGGGACTATTAGGGCTCCTTATCAATATTAAAAAGTACAATGAGAATGACTTCCAGTTATTTCTCAAGGAAATGCTGTGTCCATCACAGAATTAGTCCTTGGGGACTTCATAAGGCTACGGATGTTAACTTCAACTGTGATTCTTGCCCTAGGGGTAAATTACTTAGTCGCACTGCAACATAGACTTGGCCTCAGCTTCTTTTTCCTCAGTTTGTATGGTTCTGCACTTTCCTATTGTCATAGCAGCACTTTGATAACATATCTGAGCATATCAAAGGCCAAGGGAATTCTGTTATGTAAACACATCATTTATTATTATATACAGCAATGATTACCTGACATCAAAGCTCATCTAGGAGCATGCTGTGTGACTGTGGAGTAGGCAGTCTTACTGCTGTAAGCCCTATCAATTGACAAGAGTATGGAGAAGAGACAGTGAAGGGTGTTCTATCAGTACCTTCACCACAGTAAGAAAAGAGCTTTCCATTCAACACATTACTTAACTATGGATATTTTCTTCTCCCCACCTCCTCCAAAATGGCAACAAAGCCACAGAAATGGCTCTCTTAGCAGTCACAGCAGACAGAGTAATAGCTCTGTTCTGCCTAACTTATCAGCACCAAAATTCAAGACTAGAGAACATAGCAGCCTGTGGTCATAGTTAAGTCAAGGGTGGTCTCTCTGTCATGATGTCTACTACATCATCAGGGTTTGGGGAAGAAACAAGATAATCACTTTCTCATCATACTGGCCACTGAACTAAAGATAGTGTCTCAGGGACCAGTTTTATTAATTCACATAAAAGAACAAGTTACCACAACAGCACCAAAAGGGCTGCTATGGAGATTTAAGGAGTGGACAGTTAAAAGCATCATTGTGCATTTGAGTAGTTAAGGAAGTCTTCCATGAGTCAGATTTAAGTTCATCATCTTGACAGAGAAGTGGGATGAAACACAAATAAGCTGTACTGGCCTAAAGGTTTGTTAAATGTAAACAGGCATATACTGTATTCTACAGAAAAATGTATACAAACATAAAACCTTTCCTACTGTATTTAGCCATAACCTCAAGGAGGTACTAACCTGTAGTTTGCATATATGTAAATATAGGCAGATTTCTCTTTCTACCTTTCTGGCTCCATATTAATTCTCTTCATAGTTTCACAAACCAGAAGAATGAGCTCCCATGCACTGACACAGTGAATTCTCTCAACACTACCTTTTGATTGTCCAGCAGTTATAGGAGCAGCTTCCATTTCACCAGACATTATGTACCAAACTGAAAATTCACTCCACAAGGGCAGCTGGAGACAACATCAATTACAGTGAACTGCGTTTTTAAAAATAAGTCTGTGGATGACACTAAGAAAACATAGTATCTTGGCTTTGTTTCTGCAAAAAGACCTTATTGCAGGAAAAAAAAACCCCAAACATCAAACCTTTGAAGAGAAACCAATTCTCACAAAAATTCACCTAGAATCGAATTCCCAGTAGGCAGAATGATGTCAGTTTTCATGTAAAATAGATAGTACTGTGTAATTTCAATTAACTTGACTAGAATCAAGAAGCATTATGTATCCAAAATAACATTACTTGCATGTTTTAGACATGAAACTGTTGATGTAACTAGTAGCACTCTGTCTGAAGATCTGACCCATGTGCTGTATGTCTTGCAAGCAGAAAGGAGAGTATGAATTAAAAGATGATGTCTGTACAAAAAGTGCCTGTTGAAAATGTCTACCAGAAAGACTCCACACAGATATGTAATTTTTCCATAATGGAATGTATGTTTTTTCATTACAAATCTATTTTCAAATGGACTTTGTAAAAACATCTAGGACAGTTAGACACTAAAGTTGTTTTAAGGCACTTACACTCATTGTTTCTGGTATATGGAAGAGAAGAGACTGTTATTACTAAATAATTTTAAAATATTTGACATCCAATGCAGAAGTTTTTGTCATGAAACAATACTTAAAGTAGCTTAAATATATACTTGAGGCTAAAGCTGCTTTGAAGGGTAACTTTTGTCTGTTTGACTCATTGCAGACTCAGGTTTAGCCAGAGGTGGAGGCTTGCTGGATCCAACATAAGTTTTACGAGGACATTTCTAGAAACCATGCAGACAAAGGGGCTAAGGAGACTTAGCATCTGGAAAGGGAGAGCTGAGAAGTCACAGGCAAAGAATTCAGACTTAAGAACACCTGAGTCAGACTCATAGCTTGTGTCCTCCAGGTCTACTTAGTAGAGCTTCATGGAGGCTGTCTAGTTTAACTAACTCTTGAAATAGACTTTCAAATTATTTCTGATTTGGTTTGTCTGGTGTACTGTTAGCTCTTGGAGTACGAAGGAGATGATGAAAGATCAGAAAAAAAGGCAATGATGATTTTAAGATACTTTCATGCCTCATCGAGTTCAGTCCAAACCTTGCACTTGACACTACTTTTAATACCCAAGGTGGCTTCAAGAATTTACATCAACTGCCTGAGAAAAAATTGAGATTCTTGGAGCCACATTAGTGGTTCAGGCTGCCCAGAAATTCCACTTTATGTAAAAGCCCAACTCCTTAGAAAGCTAGTTAATATAGCTTCCACTGACCAGGTGTCCAAGAAAAGAAATGAGGCCATACTGAAGGAGGACATTGCTCTTTAGAGACAAACAAAAGACGGCATGATTCCCAGTCACCAAAAATTTACTAGACCATATGTAGACAAGTGCAGGTAGCTTAGCATCTGGAAAGGGGAGTCGAGAGGCCATATGCAATGAATCTAAAGTCCCACACCAGGTTCACAAGGGAAGCTTTAAAAATAAAGTTAGAGCAAGTGAAAAGAGATTCAGTGCAATAAAAAGAGCCAGAGAAACAAAGAGCACGAGCAACAGTGCAGCTGAGCTGAGGTGCGGGCTGAAGCAGCTCTCAGTTTCCCTTTTTTTGCCACAGTAAGATCATTTCTCTCTAGCAAATGTAGGAATTACGATACCTTCTGAAACAGTATCTTTAAAATAAGAGCATTTTTCTCTATAATGGCCAAAGTGTTCTAAAAAGCAGACAAGGAAAATAGGTTGAAGTAAAACTTAGTATTGAGACACAAGGGAGCATACACCATATTCCTTTTATATACGTCTGTAGTAAAGTAATGCTTTTATGGCACATGCATGAAGAGATATGTAGAAGCTGTCTGTAACCATCCAGAACTGTGGCCTCTCAGTAGAGAAAAAAAATTAATAAAAAATTACAAAGCTGGTCAGCATGAAAAAGAGAAAAAATGCTTATTGGGTTAATAAAATTTAGGAAGGATTGTCACAGAGGGAAGTTTTCTAATGTAGTTACTTGGTTTGTAAAGTTCTTGCACACTTGTAGACATTGATGTTTTGACATTTTGCTTCCAATCAAATGCTTGCTTACTAAAGAAATAACTTTTTCCATATGTCAAGTCACTCATACCAGTGTGCTGAAACAGCGATAAAAAGATGTCCAATATAATTAAATATCACATCCAAATACACTGTGAAGAAGAGACAGGATGAGACACTTCCTGGGTGATCCACCAAGAAAATATATAAACTGTTTAGCATTCTCTTAATGTGTTGGAGAATACTTATTATAAATAAATTTGAGATGTATTCTTACAGAGAATGAACAGAATTTATGCAGCCAAACAACACAAAAATAAATATTTTTCTAGAATTAGATTTTTGGAAGAGATCTTTTAGTATTTGATTAAAATGTGGAACTGATACCAAAAGTTATATTCAGTTACTGCTACTCAGATATGAAATCTGTGACTATTCACATGCTGCAGGTATCTGAAAACTTATATTCAGCTCAATGTTCCTGGACAAGCTGTAAGCAGAGAGGTGCTATAAATGCATATTCTTTGGTAGGACAGAAATATCCAAACAAATGAGATGGTATGCTGGAGCAAAAGCATCAGCACTTTTAAGCTGTAAATTTGCAAATATGCATTTATGTGGTGTTACACTCAACTGTAAAATAATTCATTGGACTCAGTATCTTAATTACTATAATCTAGATTCATAGTGAATCAGTCCATATCCACCCCATCTCAGTGTTTGTGAACTTCTGATGACATTTCATTTGCACAGATCACAGCATGTGGTCCTGCATGTTTGTTTCCTGAGTGAACCATCAGTTGATTCATCAGTTTTCCTGGAGCACTCATATTTCCCAGGAAGCTGTCCTAATTTTGCAGCAATGGAAGTTAAAGCACCAAGAGTGCTACTGGCCTTGTAGTAAAGAGTAATAATCTCAAATGTTACGTAATGTTTAAGATGGGCTGAAAAAAAGAAAGAACAATCCCATTATACGCAAGTATTTTTCCCAACAATCTCCCACAACTGTAAAATAGAATACACTCTGTGTTCTCTTTGGCAAACAAATTTGTGTGAGCTGAGAAATTAACATTGCATTAATAGAGAGAACCCAGACAAGCCATGGGCCTGAATCATGACATTCAGAAGGAGTTTCCCTCAAGTTGCAACAGGCTTGAATCGTGCCAGTTATTGGCATGGAGATGGAGGCCTATAAAGCATTAGAAAAGTTAATTTTTCTTAAACCCAATGATCTCAAGACCTTGAAACCATGCAATGCAGTCTTTGCTATTTTGTTGGGGTTTTTTTACTGGAAGTAGTAAATGAGAAACATTTCCTGCATGGTTTATTGAATGTGCTTATGCTTAGTGCTCAAAAAGAATATGTTGCGAGGTAACCAGGTTCTTTTATAAAATGTTATCCACCTTTTGGGGGCAAAAGTTAAGAGGAAGAAAAGAAATGGAAAAAGAGGGACAGAGGAACAGCAACTGGTGCACATTTCTGTTACTAACGTATATGGTGGCTAAGCAAAACATTGCATGCAATTGTGATACACAGCTGTAGTCACACAAAGTATCTGTGCTGTACAAGAGCCCAAGTTTATACAGCTGCTGGTAGCTACTCAGGAGTCACAAATGCAAACACATGATTGCATTATGTTTACAAATTTCCTGCAGAACCTTCTGCATTCATATGGATTGTATTACACTCAGAACCCGATGACAAATTACTGTAGATTAATCTCTTCTTAAAAATATCTGGTGCTTTTAACAAAGTGTACATAAAACAAGCTGCTAGTTGTTTTTCACTGTTAATAATGATTCCTTTTAAAAACCAAAGTTTAGAAGTGTTACAGGGCATGCTACTGGGCTTTCATTCATTATACTAATAAAACTCCATAAAGCAGACTGTTGCTGCCAGAAGGTATTGCTCCTTTCTGACAGGTACAATGACAGACACAAATTTTCTATCTCTGAATAGTCCTATAGATACTATCAACTGAGACAAAAAGAACAAAATGTATGACAATCGTTCAGTCTCACAGCAAAGAGATTTGCAGCTCACTACTAAGTATGCTTCCCAACAAACAGACTATGTTGTCCTAGGGCTACACAGAGGAGTTATATTTTCTTTGAAAATTCAAGGGCATTTGGTTTGTTTTCACTCTACTTGAAAGATTGTTTTGTTTGTTGGTTACAGCTAAACAAGTGCAGGGTCCAGGCTTTTTATTTTTGCCAGAAAACTGACTATTAACTGACCATTTGTTCTAGAACACTAACAACATAATTTACAGTAAATGTTTTAAATAAACATTTTTCTCAGGTCAGTTTTCACAAATCCAACAAATAATGTCCAGAAATGAATGTAACTCCCTCTCCCCCACTCAGTACTGGCATTTCTAAAATGCCTTTCCCAGTGATAAAACAGAAAAACCTTGGGGCCAGTCCAGTGAGGACAGGCAAACCTCCTTTTTCCTTTAAAATATAATCCATGGCTTCTGGGCCAGAACACCCATTTAGATTTCCCAATAAAGGAAACAAATGAAAATATTTTGTTAAAGATGCAGATCATTCAGAGAAGATGGTGACAGGACTCTGCAAGCGTGTTTCCCAGGCTTTGACCTATTCCTTGCATCATTTTTAAGACTATTTCCCCTCTTGAAAACCCCATGACAGTTAATCTGGGGTCTCCTGGCTGATGACTGTAAATACCACAGTGGCTTCTGGAAGAGGATTAAGTTCTTGACTCCAGTCCATTACAGTCTGTTACAACTGGGGACTTGCAAGTCAGAATCCAGGGATGGATCCAGTAAGGAATAAAGAAATGGTATAGCTGATGCCAAAGTCTCCCCTTGCTGTGTCCCATTGAGGAAACAGGGCAGGACTTCTTCATATTGCCTTTTCTTGAGCCATGTAAACTGAAATCCAGTAGTACAGCAAAGAGAGAAAAGGCATGGGCTGCTTGCAGGCAATCATCCTCTCTGGGTGGACATACTCTTAGCCTGCCAAGAGGTCTAGAACATTTTAAATCACCATTTACATTTGAGGAAATCACTATCAGCAGTGTGTTCATGAGAATGCCCTAGCTAAGCAAGATCCAAGGTTAATATATCTTACTATCAAGTTTCCAAAAGAATAGACATGCCTGAAGAAGCTGAAGAGATGGACAAACATAAATGATATTTTCTCTTAAGAGTCTTCAAATCTCCAACTAATTTAAGCTTAGAAAACGTTGTAAGCCAGATGTGGTTATGGGTTTTCAAGCCTTGCTTTTAGCCCATATGAACTTTTAGTACCTACAGCATCATCATCTAACAAAGCGTTTCATAGTTCAGCTACATTTTGACATACAGTTGGAAATTCATCATTTTCCTCAGTGAGCAGACTTCAGTCCTCTCTGACTAAATCTAAACTACAATAACACTGCAAACTGCTAAGCTGTCCCAGCAGCTGACACCTATGTCAGAAAAGATTACTTTGGCCCACTATTGCACTGAGATGCACCCTTTTAACTTCCAACACTGACCACTAAAGTCAGTTCTAGATTATCTTGTCACAGAAACTAATTCTGAGTTCACTTATAATTCACTTTCTCTAAAATTAACCTCAAGCCTTCCAAAAGCTCTCATTCTGTGACTCAATTCATTGCTATTGGCAGCAGAGCTGGATTTGTAAGTAACTACACTGTGTTTCAGTGCCAGCAGCTCCATTTATTATCTTCCAGGCATAATCAAAACTTTTCTGTGTTTTTTCACTGTTTTCATTGCATTTAACTTTCAGACTCATCATATAATTTCAGATTCCATACTGGGAATTCTACTAGGCAAAGGCTATTGTTATGAACATTTAGGGATTTCCCAAGACTACCACATTAAAAAGGGAACCACTATTAGAGAGTGCTAAGAAAGGATATAAACACTTCATGCTCTTGTCACTTTATTTCCAACATTCTTTAACTGAACACTGAACTAATTAGGGAAAATATTAAGTGAGGCAATTAACCAAATAAGTACAAGTGTCAAATGACAATGGATTCTTCACAGGACCAAAGAAAGAATAAAACTATAATGCACTTTAAAAAGTGTATTAAATTTTTTTTCTACTAGCCATGATGAAGATACAGAACTCAACACTGCTGCAATAAAGAACAATAACGAAACTTTTAAGAAAGTGAAATTCGCAAAAAATGCCAACATCTGCTTTTCTATGTGACATCCACTTGCAAGATAATAGACATCAGTATGAGTGAAAACATTAAAAAAACCTAAGTGCAGCACAAGTAAGAAAGTTTTCAGAATCTAATCCCACATGGGCATGGTTTCTAAAGAAGGAACTGATAACCTCTGTAAAGTGCATGTTGCTTACATAGATGCCCTCCATCTCCTTCCTGCCACTTCTTTTTCATATTTATTGAGTTCTATATTGCAGCTCACTTACCCCAGCCAATTCAGATTTAATACTCACTGTAAAGAGATACAGTTTTTCTGAAAGTTTTAACACATTTCCTAAGAAGCATATGTCCATATTATGAAAACGAACTTGGGAGGATATTAGGGAATCATATCACTCAAGGTATATTATCTTTACATACATCCATTCTGACAGCCAAAACAATCCAGAAAACTTTTAATGGAACCTCCCCTAGTCTTTGCTGAGCACTTCTGTAATACAACAAGAAAAAAATTAATATGAATCTTTCTAATATTTGCTCTTCTGCTGGAGATAAATTCTTGAGTGCTGGCATTCCCTAAATACCTGAGGGACTCAGAAAAAAACAAACAAGCAAAAAACCCAACAAAACCCACTAAATATGTTAGTTATGGTCATTATATAGACAAGCTGATACATCTCAAGATCAAAACTGGTGCAGTGGGTAGGAATCCTGCTTCTCAGTCTTGCCTAATTTGAACTCTGTCAATCTGTGGCAACAGAGGCTGTCACTACTAATATACAACCAACCTCCTGGTATGTTTCTTGGTTCACCAGATCCAAGGACATGATTCATAAACTGATACGGACATTATCTCCAGATTTTATTCGTGTTACTCAGAAAATCTTTTCTAATAAACAACATACACTAGGAGCCTTGCAAAAAGTACGTCAGGCTCCTTTGCAGAGCACTGATCAATACTCAAATGTCACTCGTGTGGAGGAGACTAACTGTGTCATGTTAGTGAATAAAGCAATTTTTTTTTTTTTTTCAGTGTCTATGTTGGAAAGAACCACTATAATGATAGGGTATTTGACTTTCAATTGTAAATAAGGTGAATATTAACCTCAGCCATATGCAAGGAATGCATCTGAGAAAACAATTATTTTTCCTTATGAATCACATGTAAAATACTCATTTCTGAGTCACAAGGGAGTGTGCACTGCCCACATTCATAATCGTGAATCATGTTCTCATCTTCTCATTTCAGTCAATGCACTTGTGATCTATCTCCTTCTCTAAGTATCAGATTAATGAGCACCACTAAGGGGATTTTTTTGCACACCCCCCCCCCACTTTTTTTTTGAAGCCAGATGAATACTATGTTCAGGTGTTATTATTTGCCTTGGGAAATAAAATACAAATTATTCATCCCAACCAGTTTGCATTCTGGATGGACAGAAGCTTTGTACGTGTCCATGCAATTTCTAATGCCTTCCAGCCTAGCCTTTTGCTCTCAGTACACTTCATGTACAGATGCCACAACAGTTAGTAGATTCCCATGTGTTCTCCTTTGATAAAGTGGAAGATAGACACAGATTTAACTGTCACCTTAAGCATGGTTCCATTACCGCTTCACCATGCAAGAAGTTAACTACTGAATGCGTTTCAGTTAGGTAGGAAACAGAGAATATATATATATACACACATATATAACTGCATTCTTTAAAAGCTGAAAGCTACTACTGCAGTGAGATTATTTGCACTATTTGTTAATGGGTTACAGATAAGACATTTTACTTCTCAGCATGCTAAGTTAGTGCCATTACTAAATACATGACAATAAAGACAAGAATGACAGAACTCAGGACCTGAAGGGATCAATTACATACAAACCAAATAGAATAATTTCTTAAAGAATGCTGTCTCAGCTTCAATTAATTTCAGATTTTTTTAAATTTTGATCTGATTTTTTGCTTGCTTGTGTTTTTTTGGGGTTTTCTGTTTGGTTGGTTGGTTGGGGTATTTTTGTTTTTTAGATCTGTAAGTTTTAGGCTTCATAGCATTGGCCTGTCCATGGTAACTTCCACTATCTCCTCCACAGTGACCTTTCCATATGCTCAAAGGGATCCTCTTTTCAACCAGCCTTCTATACCACTTGTTCATATTTCAGAAATTTAGTATTTAATTAGTTGGCCTAAATGGTTTTATTGCCCATCTTTAACCCACTTGCCACAGATTTCTCCTCCTCTCTCATCAAGATACAAGGATTTAAAAATTGACATTTGTGCCATTTGACAAAGCCCTAAAAAACAAACCAAGATAGATGGTTCCTATTTTCTTTTTTCACTTCTCTTGATTTCCCATCTTTATTTTTAAGGATATCTAAGGGAAAAACACAGCAGGCGATTTTCTTATAACAGATTTTATGCTCTGAAAATGATGGTGTCCCTGTTATACAAAATGAATTCAAGTAAAATATTTTGTTCCTTTCCAAGATATTTTACAAGTAGCAGAGACAGAGAGGGGAAAAA
Source organism: Florisuga fusca (assembly GCA_038090715.1). Taxonomy (NCBI): domain Eukaryota; kingdom Metazoa; phylum Chordata; class Aves; order Apodiformes; family Trochilidae; genus Florisuga; species Florisuga fusca. Next base: position 9,037,617 of record JAAWXA010000018.1, read on the forward strand.
AAGAGATAGGGAAAGTTCAACTATAGATTTAAATATATTCAGATCTTTGCTTGTCTCTAACCATAGCCCAGTAGTACATTTCTCTTTGCTTACTAAGAAGAAAACTCAGCAGAAATGGGTTGGGGTATACTGCCTTAATTAAGAGAGTAAATGAAAAAGTATTCTTTATATTTTTCTAAATAGCATCAGCAGGAATACTTGATAAAAACAGAAGACAATGACATTCCAGGCATTTCTACATGGGAAGGAATAACAATGCCTTAATATTACTACATTTCATTGCAAAACACAGAACAATTAAAATAATTTTTAACATTTCAATCATTTTAATTTCTTACTAATCTTTTTCTGAGTCCTTACATACCTTCAAAATCTCTGTCAAGACCTAACAGTCTAAAGGACATAGGTTAGCTGCCCAGAACATGTATAGACAAAGGGATCTGTTACCTTAGTAACATGGTTGTATGGCAATTTCTCCAGCTCACGTTTCCAAACATGATTTTCATATAGCAATGCTCACTTATGTATTTAGCTTACTTATTTCCTCAGAGTAGGAAGTTTAAGGCTACCCTTAAGGCTCCTTTTAAGGCTTAAGGCTTGTATCTTCATGCCAAGTTACACTACACTGCCTTAGCTAAAGGTCAGATCTGAAACCAATTCAAGTAGGAAACGGGTGAAGTACATATCTCAGTACTTAAACGGGGACTATTTGGGCTCAGATCAAGTCAATTAGGAACAGGTTTAAATTAAGTGGAAACAAGCTGTTTTTAAAAGGCAATAATGTTGTCTCTGGTGATTTGTCAGAGTGTAACGAAAATCTGTGTAAATCCATGTGCAATCCCTAAATAAAAGCTCAAATATCCTGGGAGAATTCTTCCAGTCCCAGGCTATGCACAAGCATGGCTTTTTATGCTGCCGAGCTACATCTCTTTCCCAGGAAAAGACAATTTGCCCAATCTCCCTCACAGTGACTGTTGCCTAGAGTTAGCAGTCTATCAGGATTGTGTAGTTTTTCTCTCGTTCTGCAGTGCTCTAAGGCTATTAACTATGCCATGCCAAGTTACTCTCTAGACTTACAGTATCCAGTACACTGGTTTACAAACCAAAAGATGTTAAATAGTTATTCAGAACTACTGATCAAGCAGCAGGTTAAACTGATGAAGACATGAAATGTATGCTTTTGAGATATCTTGAAGGGGTGTTCAGCAATAATGTGCACATGTTGGACTGGGAGAGAGTCAAGATGAAGTCCAATTTACATGTTGCAAAAGGGACCGGATGGGTAATGAGATCTGATATCTCTATTGGTATAGGATAGTCATGGCTTTTAATAGATTATCCTAGTGTCCATATAGATATTTGCAAAGACATTGATTTCCCATGTTTTTGTCCCAGTGCTCCATTCTATTCCCTAATGCTGATGGGCAGAATGAGAAGCCAACCCTCATCAATGCAGCTGATATATAAATCAACAGCATGGCAAAACCACTCCACAACTGACTTCAAGGCTCTGCCTCTGCTGCAAAGGCTGACACAAACATATGTGACGTTCCATTGCTCTTTGGGCAGAATTGCTATAGCCACTTGCAATCTTGTGATACTTACTGCCTTCTCCTAAGAAATATTAGAGGCTGGCTCATTTCTGGCCATAAAGCTCAGCATCTTGAAAACCAAGGCTCTTAAGTCTTGGATATTGAAAAGGAAGGTTGAGGAAGAGAAAGAAAAGCTACCTGAACATTCTGATGTAGAGCAAATACTCGGTGTGCAATCTAATCCCCCATTTTTAAAACAAAAAATTAAACATGGATATGATCTTGATGTCATTATGATCATATTTCTGGGCTGTTGTAAAACCTGCATCCCTTTGCTTTTAGCATTTTTAACACACACAGTCATGAATTAGGATAATTTTTTTTCTGTGCATATTGACCAGGATGGTGTATGGGTAACCAAGAGTAATTTCATACAATAGTAGTTTCTGTTTTGAGAACCTCAAGTAGATTTCTTTTTAGGATTATCATTCTGCTTTCGAAAGAACCCTACACAGAATAGAAAAATAAAATATCCCCTGAATTACAAGGCAGCAAAAATTTAAGGGTGTCAATTTTTCAGCAGCGTTGAGTTTTTCTTTTTATTTGCCATTTTGCATAGCAGGAAATACTGTAGGGATAGGAAAAAAAGGCACATTCACAGAACAATAAAAAATATACAACTATATATAATTATTTACTATATAATCTACTTCAAACAAATAGAAAAAACAAAGTCAGATACTACTCTTTAGAAGCAGTTGATTTTAATTAAAAAGAAGAAAAAAAATTATCATTAGAAGTACAAATAATGACTGTGTTCATCTGCTGCATTCAAATAAAGACTGAAAGTACCTTTTCATTCCCTATTCTGTATATTACAGCTTCTCTCCACACTTAGCTGAGAATATTCCTAAGCCTAATGGGTTAAATACTTATTATACCACTGTCTTATTTGTAACATAAGGCACCTACTACAAGCCTACTCTTCCTGCAAAATTGCCAATTTATAGCAATATTCCTTGTTTAGAAAACAAGGCTATCCAAACACTATAATTACAATATGCACCAGCAGGCATAACCCTGCATTAATGCACAGACTCCAGATACATTCGTCAAATAGAGTTTTTTTTCTCTTTGCCTTCTTCTCAGGGTACTTTTAAGTTCAGGGACAGAGAACATGTCTTCATTAGAAACATTAACATTCACAGGCTGTAGTAAATTTTGACAGTGAAAAGGTCTCTGTAACCTTTAGTTGTGCAGAAATTTACTTCCCAAGAAAATTACAGCTGGCACTGTCTTAATTAATGCTAGCTTTCTTTTCTGAAAATTGTGGGCTTGTCAGTAAAAAAGGCAGAAAAACCTGAGTTTAAAAGACTGGACACAAAAGACGCCTAGAAATAAAGCCCTGCAAAATTTCATAATATTGCTCTGTTTTTGTTCTACACTCCATCTACAGTAAGGAGATGAAAAGATCTAATTTGATTTTGCCAAATGGAGCAACATATATGTAATATAGAAATGATTTGCATTCTCTCTTTTGTCTTTGAGTTTTATCATGTAAAGAGGGCTTTTTTAAGCTATTCTGTTTTAAAAGCAATAGGTCAAATAAAATCTGTCTCTGCAGGGGGAGGGGAGTAAGGTATGACTTCATTATTTTTTTTAGCATCACTTTAAATGCTCCTAGTAAATCACAGCTAACAGTAAGAATTGCAGCAGTGTTGCTCAGATGATTTTTAATTACCTGACATATTTTTCTGATTTTTAGAATAATTTTAGTATTACTGTACAAATTTATTTCATTAATATTTACCTGCTACATGTCTCAGAGTGCTATTTTGATGGTATAAATACTCCTTATGTGGCATATAAAGATTACTTATTTGCTGACAGAATTTCAGTAATCATTCATGCTCTTTTAATTGCTGACAAGGTGTTAAATATCTGAAATGCCTTTTCTTACACATAGGTTGGATTTGTTGTTAAAAGAAAATACTTTTTCCCCTTTCTTCTTAAACATGCAATGAGTAATAACACACTTCTACATTATTTACTATGCATTGCAATATTTGCTATGTGTTTGCTACGTATTTTCTACATTATTTGCTATCTCCTGTGCGTGGGTTATGCACATTACTTTTGGAAGAGTTTGACAACATTTTGTGTTTGGAATTGTTTTGCAGTTTCCAGCTCTATCACTGGAAGCAATAAAGCTCCAGTTCAACAGAAGATCCTTGCGTATTCTAGGACACGACACCACTTTGGCACAACACAAAGCACCAATACTGCATGTCAGCTGTTCAAAATATTTTATGCAAGTTTCTACAAGCACTTTAAATTAAGGTGCCCTGCATAAATGGTTTATTCATGTTTATGAAATGATTAGTTGGTGCCACTACATCCTCTAATAACTTATTGTAAAGCATGTTATAAAATGCATCATCAATAAATGCTTAAAATGCTGCCACAGCAAGGCGATAAGCTGCTACAACAATATTTTAAGATGTAAGTATTGTTCAAATAGTTTGACTGCTGTTTCAGTGCACACTTCCAAGTTTTTTCACAAGCATGCTATCAAATGCTGTATAAATAATAAAATATTTATAAATATCAATTTAATTTAAAGTGTTATGATGTCCATAACTTTAATGTACATGCCACACAGCCTAAACAAGTGTCAAAAGTACAGAAAGGTATCAGAAAAGAAACATCGCTGTTGTAGATGCCAATCTGTATTATCAACCTGAGACAGAAAAAATTCACAGCTTTCCCCAGACACGCGGTTTGTATTTTCAAGGTTTGAGACATAAACCATTTCAGCAATTGTCATGAACAACAACAACAAAAAATTTAAAAAAAGATACCTAAAGTCTGATGATCTGAAAAAATATCACATGCAAAATGTTTTGGCTGTTTATAGCACTTGGCAATGTTACTGAAATAATAAAATCCCAGTGTGGGTTATGGAGCCCATATGGACAAATCTAGGATTAGGGCCTCTCTCTGCTACTCTCCATATTGGAAAATAAACACAATAACATTATGGACAAATGTGAGAAAGGGAGGACAGTCATAAAGCAAATGCTGATCAGGACACTACCTTATGCATTTATCGGTTTCTCAGTTTAACCACATTGTGATACTTCAAAAAAGAATGTAACCTCCAGAAGAGAAAGCCAAATTCATTGCTTAAAAATGGTTTACCAGAAACTGCAGAGTATAACAAGGAGGTCCAAGGGTATACTTGCATAAAAGATACAGTCTCTACATTTTCCTTTCTTGTTCTCAAATTAACTGAATTACGTAAACGAGGAGACTCAAGGAAAGCACTTCTGGATATTGGCTTGAAACCTTAGGATTTCCTTTCCTTTCTGTGATATCCGCAGTGACCTTGGATCATTTATTTACGGGCAGATTGCAAAAGATCTTTGTTCCAGCTTGAGGAAGCCTACCACACAGATACTCAATATGGCTTCAGAGACACAGCAAATGGAAAACTTTACCCTTCAAGGACTAAAAGGCTAAATGGCAACCCATTGTGAGACAATACTGCCCCATGTAAGGGGACAGCCTGGTTCATTAGTTCACACTTGCCCACCTCAGCAGCAGGGTAAGGCACCATCAGCCTCTGAGGAGGCTGTTGTCAGAGCTCAGTACCCACACACCAACTTCACTCAGTGGGATCTGCCACCTCTGCAAGTCAGAATGGTAACCAGCATGATCACATTATCATTTTGCAGCCTGCACAGTGGTTGCTGAGCTGAGGCAGGATCATTTGAGAAGTGTAAATGCAAACATTGGTCTGCCTTTTCTACTTTCCCAGATGCCCACTGAGACTATCCAAGCCCAAACTTTCTTCCTACAGTCATAACCACAGGGATTGCTAACCCCTGCCTCTCTGAGCCATGCCACTCCCAGCACATGCCTTATTTTGGGCTGCATGGTCGACTGCAAGAAGTTTAGCTCATAAAGGAGTCAGGCTAAAAGACTCAGTACTGATGTTCTCTCTCTTCCTTTCCACACCAGTTATTCCTCATTGGACATGACTGATCATAAACTTATTAACCACTGAATATTCATCCTTTTTGCACACTGCAGTAAAAAATGGAAGTCTCAGCAATTAGCATTCCTTGATTCGTATGCTATAAACTTATTTCTTCAAATGTTTTTCTTTGCATGACTTACTAAAAAAGTAAGCCAAACACTTGGTTCTTAACACCACACGTGCCCGTCTCTTGTATGGTCTCTGTGAGAATCCAGTAGTCTCAATTTGTAATTTACCCAATATCAATATTACTAGGTTTTTTGGTACAGACAGTAAGAGTTTTCGGAGTTTCCATCTTGTACTTTGGAGACATCTCTTCTATCTTTTTTTTCCTCAATTTCAGAAGTTGTAATGATAATTTTTCAGATGTTTTCCAAAATTCTTTTCCAAAGAGATCTTACTTATTTTGTAGTAAAGGTATAAAATTACTTGTATGGACAATTTATAAACGAAGATTTGTATATAGATTTATATAGAAAATTATATGTTAGTTTACGTGTTGTTGTTTTTTTTAATTTTTATTAAATGACTCCTTTAAAATTTAGGGTCTTGTCATATCCCATTAAAGTTGTTCCCACAAACTATTTCTGCATCTCATAGGTATGACCTTCCTTTCACACATCTCTGCAATCTGGCTGTGTGGCTTCTTCTGATCTACAAAGCTATGGGCTGGACACAGCTCTTAGGCTTGTTAGCTTTATAGGTGGGATCTCAGAGTAGTTAAGAGGATCCAAGGGTGGGCTGCAAGTACTAAGGATGTTGTGAGAGAAAGATGAGTAGAAATACAAATTAAGAAGAGACCCAATGAATGGCTCACTGACACCTCGCATCTGACCGTATGGTTGCACCCTTCAGTGTACCTCCCTTAAAATCAGAAAACTGACCCCCATCTTTAACCTCATGTTTATGCCATTAAACAGCCTCATTTTCTCCAAAGTAAAAAGAATGGGGATGGATGTACACCCTGTCATTTATTAGTCTGTACTGTTCTTCTGTTGCAAGATCAAGACCAAGATCTGACAACTGTGTAATATTTTTACTACCCATACCTACCCTTTGGCTATTTGGCAGATGTTTCCAGCCATTCTGATGCAAACTTAGGGTTTTTTTAACTTGTCCTATGGACTTCATATGAAGAAATTTAACTGGGTGCTTATTCAGTGTCTTTCTTTCACCCTGACTTAATATAAAACAAATCAAAACAAACTAGATATGTTTTTCTTGGTTTGTTTGAAAATAATGGAATCCTCCTGTGGACCCAATTTACACTGTTGTGAATATTGTGGAAAAGCTGTTTTACATAATGGCCAAGAAAACTATGGAAAACAACCACCTGTGCTACAATAGTCTTTGTCATATGGTCTGCCTGCAACCTGTCCTATTGGTTGCAAGGATTCCTTTGAAACAACATTTCTGCTTGGTCTTCCCCAACTGCAAATGTACGAAATTATCTTCTGAAGTAGATGCGGGCAGAGAATCAGAATCTTAATTACTCTGCATATTTCTATTAAAGCTTACCTGGGTATTCACTGTCTGTAGATGGAAGAAGGTTATGGTTGGTAAGGATTCCTTTAGTTTCATCTCTGATTTGTTCCACTCATATTCTGAGGAGTGAGCTTCTGCTGGTCTCTTTCTCTGTCCTGTGCCCAGAATCTGTTCCCGTGGTTCCTGTTTTCCTTCCCCACCTAAAATAAAGAGGACACTGTAGGCCTTAAAAAGAAGGAAAACACTAACAATTATGATGTTCTGCAATAAAAACCAGTGCTTTAAAACATATTTTCTCCCACATATATTATTTTTAAAGCACAACATAATTTTTAGACACTCATTATTTATTTTTAGCAAATATCAAACCACAGCAGTTCTCCCTCCAGGATATATTTGACAAAGTTACAGAGACTTTCCAGGCCACTTCAAAGCAGAGATTAATCCAAACAATTTAAACCTCTCACTGTTCTACAGGGGGATGGCATTCGAGTGGATTATTTAGGAAGGACAAAATGTTTTTGTTGATGAGAGAGATGAAATCCTCAGAGAGGGAAATCAATCTTCTGTAGAAACCCTGGAGCATTGATCTTGGTGTACATTGACAATTTCTGGTAGTTTAGCTATTTGGAATGACCACACAAAATGAGCAAGTTGTTATAGTTTTAAGGTTTTGGTATTTATTGGCAACCCCAGTGCTTATATGATTAATCACACATTCAGAGTGTGAGCTCAGTGGAAATTGACTGCAACACAGCAGAAACAAAGTTTTCAGTTATCACTGTGTAATAAATTGAAGCTATATCCCTAAGCAGATTTGTCTTCAGGATTCCAATTTGCCCTGTTGAAAGTGTTGTTTATACAGTAGTTAGCAGAAATGCAAGTAATTACACACAGAATTCATTCTAAGCGATTCTGTATAATTTTTCCTCTTTACTGGTTTTCTATCTTCATTATCCAATATTTTGTTATACCTAAGCAGAAGTCACATTCATGAAAAAACAAAAAATAGCCAGGACATGGGAAGAGCACTTGCTTGTATGGAGGACAGCAATTCTTGGATAAAATGCTACAAGACAAAGCTTTCTGAACAAACTAATCCAAATCCAAGCATCCTGTAATAAACTATTTTTCTCTCTACTTGGATTCTCTGGTGCTTACCAGTGAGAAGCAGAACAGAAGGACAAACATTTTAGTTTATCTGTTGCATTTCATTTCATGAAATAATATTTTTCAGAAAGGAACATTGTTTCAAACACTGTTAGGTCTTTAAATACATGTTTCACATTGTAAAAATATCTGTTTCTTTTACCAAAAAACACATGCAAAAAATAAAATCATAACTATAACTGGAGCAGCAATTCAGGGAATATAAACACTGAGAGAATAAATTCAAAATGAGGAGTGCCAGGTGGGGAAAAGAGCAGGGTCTGTGAGGGAAGGAGCAGCTCCAGCTTTGATGTACTGGTAGAGACTTGTGCTGGCACAGACTGATCGTGCTTTTTAGCCTTTCACACTTGCCACTGGGACCTCAATGTAACCACGAAGCAAGCAGTTGCTAGGATGTACTTGGTAAAAACAAGAGCAAAACTGTGGAACAGAAAGGGGAAACCCTATAAGGCTGGCCTTGTGCTTCCCTGGAGAGGGTTACATACTCATAATGTACAGAAACTATAACCAGATCAGGAGAGACCTAATTACAGAACTCAGAGATGTTAATGACACACAGAAATCTACATGAAACTGAAAATATGAATATCTCTAAGCCAGCAGTTTATGTCCACAGGGTTGGCTTCAGAACCAATATTTTCTAGTCTGGGAGATTTTCTGTAAAGTAAAGCCTTTCAAATCATCAAAATAATTTGGTTCTTAAGTGAACAACATTCACTATAAACCTCTGTAAAATTTTATTGACCGAGATAGTTTTTTCTGTTTATAATTCCTTCTCTTATGCCATCTCTGAATTGGGCTTCCTCAAATTTATCTTTCCATCTTGAGAGCTCAGAATCCTATATCTGCTTTGGACACAGCAATCTCCAAAACAATTAATACCCCTTTAATTTACTGAGACCTTCTAAGTATAAAACTACTAAATGATTTTTCTTGGAGTTCATATCTGATACAAGAGTTTTTTTCATGCTTATATTTATTTATTTTATCCATTTATGTAACACTGTGGTTGCATAGTTGACTGAATTCTATGTTCTTGTTTCTCTTTAGCTTCAGGGAAACATCTTCTGTATCTTTACCTGTAGTGGAGATAAGGAGTTGTCACAGCTGCTGTCCATGCAGTCCTCAAACCAGAGAGTACTGTAATAAATCCTATTTTATTTTATGGACAAATAAATGCTGAGGTAAAATATTCGAGGATCGTTGCTTGAATACTTGCCATAGCAGCGCTACTGTAATAACCACTATGACATTAATTTACTGCAATGTGCCGTAGGAAGAAGGAAGAAGGAGGGAGAAGGGCATTAAAAGAGAAAAATTACTATCCTTCGGATTTATTGGGATTGGCCTTCCTCATTTTCAGCCATCATTAGTTGATTAGGTGCTGATGACAGTATGGACAAGCGTGCTAGAAGAGTTGGCTAAGAAAAGCCCTAAAGGTAGTCTGTTAATTGAGATGATGTTCATATTGTACTTACTGAACATAACTGCAGACAGTGAAATAAGAGCTTAGTGTTGTGTAACAGACCACATGAACGTTCACTCATTATCAGACTGTAAAGGGGTGAAAACTCTGCATATAGGCTGCTACTACTACAGAAAAAGAGATAATATTAAAAAATGGGAGAAGCTATCGCGAGAAACTGTATTTGACACAGCCTTCTGGGAGGTGTTGAGAAACCTGTTTACTATTGTTCCACAGTTCCATTACAAAGACATTACTGTATCAAAGGAACTGGAAACTGACTTATGCCTTCATCCTGTAAAGGTACACACCTGAACATAACAAACCAGCCAGATTTGCTTGCCCACAAGAAGCTTAAATGTTACTGATACTCTTTTGCTGCTTATATTCCACACAGTTTAAATTCTAGAGTAATTTGTACAAGATGTCAAAGAAATGCCTCTATCCCCTATTTAATGTCGTTTGTGAAAAGTTAGCATTATACTTGAAGACGAAAATGCGTGCACTTCTGCACAGTTCTTACAATGCAATATATGATGCTTGAAATCAACAGTAACATTTTAGTAATACTGGTAATGCTATTTCAAATAACTCCATAATGTTAAATGAATCAATATGAACATTAGCCTTCTTTTTGCTGTGGCCTGGGTGAATATCAAATTCAGTGCCTGGACAGACAGTCATATGAAAGAAACCTCTAAGAGCATCAGAATGGAATAGATAGCAATCTAAAAGATCCTATGAACTTTCAGGCAAAGCCACAACTTTTTTCAAACTAATAGTCCTATGAATATACTATCCATAGAGCAAAATTATGCCTATATCTGAAGCTTTGTGCTCTTAAAGTTCAAATGTGAAGCAACTCTTTCAGAAAAGTGAGACAATGAAATCTGACTGTTAACAGGCTCATAGTGAAGATACCTAATTACAGGTAACAAGTCTTCAGCAACATAAGGAGCAATTCAGACAGAATTAGGAAAACTCACAAAATGTCACTTAGTCATAAAAAGACATTCCTACTCAAAAAATTTTAGTATCATCTCTGTTAGAGATTACTATCAGTACTTACTAACCCACTACAGAGGGTCTCTGGGGCTTAGTTGGTAAACAGCCTGTGAGATGGTGAATGGTAAACCAGTTCTTCCTGAGGCAAACAGGAACTTGTTTCCTTTGGTTATCCATGAGCCAGCAATTTCATCTCACTGTAACACGGTACAGTAACAATCTGTATACTATAAATACTCAGAAGCCTGGGTCAAAAAAAAAAAAAGCACAGAAGTTTAGATTATGCCTATTAGGAAAATTGTACTGTGGACCAGAATAGTGTACACACCCACATACCCTTTGACTTAGCTAGTGTTCCAAGAGCAGTATTGCAGTCAAATCAGTAATTACACATACAACTGTCATCCATGCTAACACACACTGTTGTCACTATACTCTAGCCCAGTTTTCTTATGGGATGATATTAACATTCAAGGGCTTCTTCCATCAGATCCTTTTTACAATAAATATGGTTATATCTTTAATGTCCAGTAAGATAATAAATGGCCTTGCCCTCTTTCAGACAACATCTTTTGTGACTTTGGCATTCAGCTCAGCGGAAGGGGAGCAGCGATTGATCACATTATTGGATATCCAAACACAATGTGGCAGCATCTTTTGTAAAAGACTTTGAAACTCAAGAAAATAGTCTGGGGCAGCCACAAGAAAAATGAAGAATATTTGAAGAATCAAGATAAGGAATCAAGCCATCCAAAAGAAACAAGATTCAGGATCAGAGGCATGTGATATTTGCAAAACTGTGAGCACAAAAGTATTCCTTCTAAAATACTCATCCCAAGGAAGTTCGAACAGGATCAGGCTTTTATAGTTCATGTTGTCTGTCTGTTTCAAAAATCATTGTGATAGCGGATTCATGTATTACTGTCATGGCAGTGACAGAGAACAGATCTGTTTAAAGTCTGCTTTACCAAGACCTGTCAACATTTGAACTAGAAGAGTGAAAGATTTGACAGGTTTGGGAGATACTGTTTCCTGACACTACCTGGGAGGGCTGACACAAGAAGTAAAAATCTACCAGGCCTAGACAATGAAGTTTTCTCCATACCTTGCAGTTGCCCAGGCACAGTGCTGTTGGACGGGAAAGTAATGATGGAGAGGCAAGCAGGTAAAGACATCAGGTGTTGCCAGTTAGGAGGAGGAAGGCATGAGCTCCTGTTAAGCCCACCTGTGCCCAATTAGGGTTGGCCCCAACTGCACATGAGCAGAATTGGGGGACCAATAAAAAGTGAGTTTCCAGAGGCATGGGGAGCGCTTCTCGAGAGCTGCCAGAGGAGGGGGCTGAACAGTCTCTCGGTTTTTTGGTGACCCTGATGTGATTCAAACACTCAACCTTCTGATCTGGGGTCAGACGCGCTACTATTGCGCCACGAGCTCCCACCTTCTCCAGTTTTTGGTGGTGCTCTGACGTGGTTTGAACCCGCAGCCTTCTGATCTGCGGTCAGAGTCACTTCCGTTGCACTAACAGGAGCTCACCCGAACCTACAGCCTTCCTCCTCCTGATTGGCAACATCTGATTGTCTTTACCTGATCGCCTCTGCATAATTAGAGTATGTTTTCTGTGTAAATCAATCATTATGGAGACCACCTGTTACCCACAGAGTGGGAAAACACAGAAAAAGGTGACTACAAAATGGGTGAAAACTGCCACGAGATTGGTGAAGACAAGACAAGGAGAAGTCTGCAAGTTTTCTTTTTTACTTTTAAACAAGGATTTGCATACTAAAACATTCACAAAAAGTAAGGTTATTACAAGTTACCAGTTGTTTGCAGTATTGGGCCATTTACAAAGGCATAAGAGTTCGTAGTTTATCTAAAAAGCATCTAGTCCCTCCAGCTACCATCTTTTACAGCTGAAACTCAGTCTTGACTCTTTGATACCTTGGAGACACGTCACCAAACCATGCCAACTGGTACACTCAGTCTCCCTCCTTCACACCTTCTATTTTACAGCATGTTCTTTCTCTTCCCATGTACCCTGATGTACTTTCACCATCTCTGACAAGCTGTCCTCTCTCCATGTCTAGGTTCAATCACCTTTGATTCCTTAACTTGTTCTCATCTAAATAAACTGCTTTACTTCAATTTCTGTAAGTCATAGAGCCTGCACTGCTCTTATCCCATACATATACATGTGTATTGCCAAATTCTCGCTCCGTCTCTTCTGCAAATAGAACTAGATCTTATCTCCTTCAGTATAAATCCCTCTTATCTACCATATCTCCACACCTACTTTATCCTATTCATATCCTCCCCATTACAGTGAGGAGCAGCCTTTGCTTCACCATACACCTACTCAGAGGAGCTGCTACTCCAGTCTGCCAACCAGAATAAAATACAGAGATGGCCATACCTCACTGTAGTCCTTTCACTCAGTGTTACTTTCATTGCTGTAGCTCTTCCTCCTCCTACACACCATTGCAGAATCTTCTCCTCTCCATACAAATAGATGTAGGGAAGTGTGGTGTCAGGATTGCAGTGTTTCGCTGGATAGCAGATGGAGCTTCCAGTCTAAAAAGTTCTTCCATTGCAGCATCATTCTGATTAAAACAAGCATTAGCCACTGTCACATGAAGAGGATAGGATCCATTTTTTCAGAACAGTGAATGAGAACTGACTTTTCTTACCCACCCCTTTAAGGGTTTATGCATTTAAAGCGAGGAAAAAATGGGAACTGCTTATATCAGACATGAAAAAGAGCAATATCCTTGTTGATAATTACTTAAGCTCAAAGTTACTTAGTCAATTTTTTGTTTTTTAGTCTACATAATAGATACACAGCAACCTAGTTATGCAAAAGGCTAGGTGCCTTGGGAATGATGAAATTTAAGCTAAATTTCTTGTAATACAAGTTAAGTTGTGATAGAGCCATTGGAAATGGTATGAAGACCATTCTTAACATTCTTAACTCTGGAGTTCAGTACCTAGGAAGCAGTTCAGCTACACAACAGAGTGCTTTATCCTCCTTCTCCAAGTTTTTGTGAGATAGGACTGAAACACAGGTACCATTAGGGCAGAAACCACCTTTGTATCAAGAAGTCTAATGAACAGTATGAGTCAGTGTGTAATGTTATTTAACTCAATTGTAGTCCACACTCAATTAGCTTTCTTAGCACTTTCATGCCAGTTGATATGGGACAGTAAAATGGTATCTGTCTCCAGGTTGGTAAGAGAAAGAGGTAGGGGCCAAAAATAAGATAGCTATTCTTTTATTCTATTAATTGAGACAGAGGAAGGATAGGTTTCTATGGGGAGCAGGAGAATAGTAACTGGAAACAAATTTTCAAAGTGTTGAATTTGCTACATGTAAGTCTGCCTATACAGCTCTTAGAGAAGATGCAATCACCATCAAAGTGTAAAAAAACAAAAAACAAACCCAAAAAACCCCACAAAAACCCAAACAACCAAAAAAACCCAAACCATTTTCATCAAAACTGAAGTATATCAGGGATTATGCCACCTTTTCCCCATGCTGTGCTTGATGTCAAGGGGAAGATGCAATTTCTTTCATCTCAGAGAGAGATCATAGCCTTTTAATATTTTCAGTACCTCATTATGTGCTGCTCTCATCCAGGATGACCACCACTTCCAAATGCTTCTAAGGTACAGTAACAAAGCTGATCCATCCCATTACTGCTTTTGGTTGAAATGAGTCCAGGTTAGTCACTGTGAACATGGTCTTGCTAAGGACTATTTACGAACAGCTAAAGAGAGAGTCAAGTGTGAAAGAGGAGATGGGATTATGAGGATTTATGGGTAGCACAGACAAAAACTGCAGCAGGAAGGAATCAGTGAAAGGATTATTGGTAGGGACTAGGGAGACACAGTGTAGTCAGATATCAGAGGAGAAATTCACAGAATTATATGACCACAAAGTTGTAAGAAAGATACATTATTATATTTCTAAAACTATCTTGCTGAGTTGTAGACTCTTCTAAAGCAAAACAAGGTGTGTCTCAGTTGGTACTCTCCAAATGTCTAAGCAGACTAGAGGCAAGCTAGGGAAGGAAAAAAGAGGGCAGGTGTTTCAGCTGTGCAAATGATCCAATCTACCCTACCACATGGCTGCCCAAGAACCAACACTGGTAAAGAGGCAGCGGCTGAATGGATCAAGCTGGGGCTGCTGGATGGTTAAGAAAGGTGCCACTGGGTAAGGTTTACAGAGTTTGTTTTCAGCTTTCTAGCTGCTCACGTGCTAGCTTTTAACACTCGAGAACAACAGCAAGCTAATAGAAGTTAATCTGTATGTGCTTGCTTGGACAAACACTATGCCATACTAAAATCTGAAAAACTGCTAATATTTCCAAATGTTTTTTTCAAATAGGAATTAATCAACTATATGGTGATAATAATCATAACTGTGAACTGAACTTGGAGACTGTTTATTAAAGCAGTTGTAAAAATACATATTGTTTTTGGCTTATCTTTAAAATTTGCAAATTAGTGTACAGATTCAACATTTTTATAGAAATAAGTTTCTGATATATCTAAATATCAGGGAGAAAGTTAAGATGCAGAAGAACAAAAAGGACAAATTTAACTATTTCAGAAACTTCATCTGCAACAGATAACAGATTATAGGGTGTTGAAGAAATAACATGAAGAAAGATATGATGCTATTCCTTAAGAGAGTTCTGTACTATTTTTGAGACAAAATATGACTGTATAGAAAGAGATTGTCCTATACAAACTTATGCTGAGTATTCTCAGGAAACTTGGCACAGCTGTAGGTTACAGGAAAAGGGACTGGAAAAAAAAAAACAAAAGCCCCAAAGTGTAGGAAGTGGATGTAAATTCAGAAACCTTTAATATTTGTGACTGTTTGATTCACAGAAATACTAAAATAGGTATGGCCTGTACAACTTTCCTATGTTTCTCTCCAGTCAACAATATATTAATTTAGCTTCTAACTGTACAACATTATGCAAGTGACTGGCATAATGCATACAGACTCTTAAGAAATTTTTCTCTTCTCAGTCAGGTCCATAATGAAAAGCTATTTTTAAAGACCTGACACTGTTTACAATATTTAAATTCATATTGACTCTTGTCTTTAACTGCTGAATGTTTTGTTTAGCAACACTTCCTAAAGTTCCCTTGGTGAGTCAGATGTTTTATGGTCCTCTGGACTACCCCTGAATGATTTAAGTCTGCTCTTTAAATGTCCTTGATCATTCCAGTGATTCTTCACATGTTCTGTGCTACCAGCTGGGGGATTCTGAATAAACATAACGGAATGAGACGTTTTTTTCCATCAGCACACCAAGCACACACCCACACTGCATAACTCAGAGAGAGGTTATTGGTTATCTCAGTGTAAGCTGGTTAGCAGTATGCAGCACCCTAACCAGCCAATGTACTGACTCAAACTGTTTAGAGAAGTAGCATGAGTATTTCTATATTGTAGTTTATACAGTGAAACCATAATGTTAGGCTCATGAAACAGTGGTTAGGAAGTCTAGCACTGACACATTTTTGCCAGGTAGGAGCTCCTTAACAGAGGAATTCTCAAGGAATTTTAAGGACCTTTCATACAGCTACAGTTAGTTTTCTACTAGTTGCCTGGTGAATCTCTTTAGAGAATCAAAATCTTTTTAGAGAATTAATTAATTTTAATTAACTAACTAAATTAAACTAGAATTTAAAGCTGGCTTGGTTTAGAAATGCTTAAAGTACATTTCTAAAATACAAGAACCTGTTCACTAGCAAGATGGAAAATACTAGGGCCCAACCAAAGCTTCTACACATATTCTATAAAAGAAATGAACCATTACAAACACCTAGTAGATTAGACACCAAAAGAGGATATTCAAGAATATCCAGCAAGGTTTGTGCCCCAATAGAACCTTTTTCTTTCACACTGTTAAAAATAAATTGCAGTTGTAATGTAGCAGACCTTAACAATCAAAATAAAGATGGACTCCACAACAATGAAAAATACACATTTCAGTATAATCCTAATCATACTGCAAGAGGGAATTCTGTGAAGTGTAGGAGTAGAGATTAGAAAAGAAATAGAACAAACAAGGGTTCCCACTAAAAATCACATCTCTTTCTCTGCTCTGGCCTCAAGTAAGGAGCACTTCTATTTACTGTGTAGTTTGTATAACATAAGAGCACAAGGTGTTCTGTAGAACCCAGTATGAAACCAGGATGGAGTTTACATCTAGAATCTTACTGGGATACCTTAGCAGTTCCCCCTCCTTCTGTCAAATTTCCTGTTGTGACTGTCACTCAGTCATACCCATGAAGGGCATGGCACAGCCTCTTTTTGACGTGTTGTCAAATATTCATTTAGATGGGCCAAGATCATCATTCTGCTAAATCTCAGAGAAGTCTCAGGAGCTGAAGTGGCAGCAGAGGCTGCACAAGTGCAGATGTGCCTTAGGGCATGCCTAGGTAGTCAGGTGCAGACAGCTGCATCCCAGCTGTGCTTGCGTGTGGAGCCACACAGCTGGAATCAAGCCAACAGCAGTTTGGAAGCTGCATAACCACACTAACATGAGACTGAAGCAGAGATGGCACGAGCATGGCAGACCTGCCCATGGCCATGTGGCTAATCCGGGTGCCTGAATATTCTCCTCTGGAGATGGCTAAATGCCTCACTGAATCAGAGGTAAAACCCGGACTCCTTTTTTTAAAAAAAACATTTTTTTTTTAGAACATCGGCTTTAGGGAACTGGTGGAACCAGGCACAAAGTAGTAAGCACCTATAACAGGAACAATTGAAATGCTATGAAAAACTCAGAATGAAGCAGAAAAAAAAAGCCAAAATTGTTATAATCTTAGGGAAACACACATTTACCAAGTAAATAATAGGGGTTTCTGAAAGTCTCAAATAATTAACACAAATCTGAACCCTCTGGTGTTCATTCTCAGGAGATATTTGAGACAGAGACACCCAGGAGAATACAACAGATGAAAAGGAAAATATTCCAGTCTCCTGACTAAACAATGTGCTTTGTCTAGTTTTTTATAAAATAGTTTTAAATAGTCTATTTAAATAGTTTAAATAGAGACACAATAAATTGCTACATGAATAGTAACCAGGTATAAAAGTACTTTTCACATGAAAGCTTAACGTGTTGCCATAATTTAAACTTCATCCACATAAGATAAATATGATCTTCATATTAGAAATCAGTAGAGAAACATTTTGTTCCTCTTGAGGAACCCCTGTAGAACCTTATGGTGATGATTTGTTCTGATAACAACTGATCCCCCCAAAAAATGTCTGGGAGATGCGAGTCGCTATCATTATGATTACGGGCTTTATAGTTAAGTTCTTTTAAATCCATTTTGCTTTGGGTGGGTTGGTTTTTTTTCTGTATTTCACTCCATGCTGTGCTGGGAATTGGTTCAACTGTATGCTTAACAAAAAAGAAAAAAAAAAAAATTCTGACTGGGTATGCAAAAATATCTAAAGATGAAATGCAAAACTTTTCAGACTGACCATTGTAAATCCCCTTCTCTCTTTTAAATATTGCTAGTCTAACACATGGTCCCTGCCAAGCAATGGAAGGAAAGGAAAGTTCAGATAATGAATAGTTTTCAATCTTTGGAATGCATTTGCATAGAAAGTGTATTTTTAAGGGGAAATAACTTGACAGTGTCAGTGGCTGATACAGTAGAAACTTTATGACAATTTTTCTGCAAAGCTAAAAGCAGTTCCAAACACTTTAGCATTTAACATTATTTAATGTTTATGAAATAAAGGGAAAAGTTTAAAATACCTGGGATATATAGCTTCCTAGTTCTGTTATACTGCATGTATTTTCCCTTCATTTAGTGATTTTTTTACCTGAGAAAAAACAAAATATATCTTCTAAACTCCGGCTCCTGGAAGATACAGTTCCCTCACTTCCTAGAGCCAGTAATGGTAAAGCAGGTATATATTTTCCAGAAAAACTCAGTATGGTTGTTTGGTAAGTATCTATTTCTGGAACCACAAACACTACTTAGTTTTCCTTCGCCAATGAAGAGTGATTTTTCTTCCAGATTGTAATGAGAACTCCAAAACATTGATAGGGGCTTTTACACTTAATATGAAAAAACCCAACAGCTAAAATTTTAATTTCAGTACAAATTTCAGAAGAGTTGTTATCCTCAGGATGGCATAACACCTTTTATAACTAGCACTGACTATATTTATACAATCTCAGACACTGTAAGACGGAAAAAGCAAATTTTATTTTCTACATTTCAAATACCATACTTGATAATTAATTTTATTATTCCTCTTATCTAACATAATGCAAACAGACTTTTATCCTTCTGGTTATATTTCCATCTATGATAAATACCTCAGAAATCAACATCTTTACTTTTTCTTTGTGAACACTACTGAGGAATGACTATTTCTGTATCCTCACCTATAATTTTGAACAAATGGGTTAAATGATACTTATATTACTATTATGACTAAAAAATTCTCCAGCAGTATTACAAATATTTTTTAAATCTACATTTGACATACCACCTCCCTGTAAAATTATAACATGAAGCAATGTAGGATCTAGGAATTAATGAGAAAATTCAGTTTCTGTTATAAGACAAAAAACAATATACAGGTCTATCTAAACAAATATTAAAATACAGCCATTCTAAGTTGCCTTAAGCAATATACTCACAAAAGCATTAATTCTCTTTGAAGTTACACTTGAATTTACTTTTTTTTTTTCTCTAAGGAGAAAAGTATTTGCCAAATCTTACTTGCCCATAGTGCTTCTCAGATTTTACGTCACCGTTCTTATTGGAGTTCTGTATACTACAGAGACAGATCAATAAACTTTATGGGCCAAATTTGGACCAATAAACCCAGGTACAAATCTGGTAAAGTTAAATGAATTTTCCCTGCTTACATCAATGATAAAGTTGACTTTTCATTGTGTATTAAAAGAAGAGAAAGAGAAAATGCTAACAAAGATTTAACTTGGTCATGCTTCATATATACTTAATCTCAAAACATCTACTTTTGGTTTTTAATTGTAGTGGTGTTCTGTAAAGAAATACGACCTTATAGGGCATTTTCAGGAATAGAAGAGTCTATATATTAAAAGGCAGCAAATGATTCATAACTGCTTAGCGGTCAGGCCTGTGGGGCCATGCTTCCCATGTGAAATTTTTTTCTGCATTGCAAACTCTTACATTAAATTGTGATAAATGAAGAGCGGAGGCTATTCATACAAATCAATGACTTTAGTGTATGTGTCATTAGCCTGAGAGATGCAGGCAGCGGTCACTACTATAAATCATATGATGATCTGCTGTCTGCAACTCGATGCAAGCAAGCAGATGCATTAGGAAGGTTAAAGAATGAAATTAATCTGTGCATTTCCTCCCCCCCCCCCTTTTTTTTTCCCCTTTAGTCACCTGGTCATATGGAAAAAATTAAAATCACATGATCCAAAGTTAAACCAGCTACAGAACAGTAAATTGGATAAGTTAGATGTCACCTTTCAACTTAAAGTTAATTAAATATTAATGGGATTAATTTATTCATCATCATATGAGAAGTAGAATATATAGAATAGGTAAAATCCACTAGTGCTTCTCATACAGGAGCTGGTATTATTAATTGCTTTTAATGCAGACTGTGGCACGAGACCACGTGTAAGAGATCAAGCACACCACAAAATGTGCTCTGATACTTTTAAGTGCAGCATATTTCTTGCCTCGCATTTTATAAATCCAGTGTTTAGTAACCCATGGCCATACTCTTCATCCCGGTACCTTGGAGTAGGTTATGAATATGAGTCAGGTTGAATGTATCACTGATGATAGAATACATTGCCAGATATCTGTGACTAGTACTGTTAATGGTGACAGTGTGCAAAAGAGGTCAGGGACAGTAAAAAGAGATATGGACAATATAATTTTAAAACAGGAATTAATGAATTTGGGAAGGCCATATTTGATATAAATGTCAGGCCAAAGCCTTCAGTCTTTACTCAATACTTACTCAGGCAAAACACCCACTAACTTCAGTGACAGATTTCCTGGGATGAGAGCTAAATATGTCCCAAGAGTCAGATTGTCCCTTACTTTTACAGAAGCAGAATTTGGGAAGATCATCCAAGAAACCTACCCTCTAGCACACACATGTAGATTCCAGAGATCATACACGACCTTTCCCCCACTCCACTGCCTCCCTGTTTGCATTCTAACATTACTTAGCAAGGAAGAAGCCAAAATGTTCCAGAGCAGGAGTCATGCCCAGGGACAGCAACACTCCATGTGCTTATGTGTAGGTCTACAGTGTTCCCAAAGTCAAGCAACACATTGCTAAGGACTCCAAGGTTTGTTTTCTTCTAACTAGCACAGACTGTTATAAAGATTTTGAAAAAGGTTTTAAAGACTGCTTTGAGCTAGCAATTGACTACAGGCACAACCAAGTATGAAAGCAAAATTAATGACAGAGGTGGCTGCATTTCAAAGGTGCTTGAAACAGTCCATGTGCATAAAATAGTGCAGAACACCTTTACACTTATGAAGGGCACTATAAATCAATAAAGTATAAGTTAGCTTGGACAGTGATAAGATAAGTATTGCATGTGCTTAATTCACTTACTTATCCTTCCAAAAAGATAATACACTCAATGTAGACATATTTCAATTGAATTGATAGTAGATCTGGACTCAGCAAGCCTACAGACTGAATTACTGTTATCCCTCCCATCAAGTATAAGGATGAAGTTGCAAGCAAAATCAATGTCAGAAAGGTCTCACTGTCTGTTACAATAGCATATCTACTATCAATTATAATGAAACATACTAAAATTAATAAAAATTATCCAAAATAAACATCTATCCTGTTATGATACAAACTTAGCAGGTTGAAAACTAATGACATTAAATTAGAATTCTAGATTTCTCTACTCCTCAAAGCACAAAATCTACCTCATATAATTGCTCAGAGACTCCACCAAAATTATTATTAAGTAGAGTTGTCTGTCTCCACTTAGTGGGGAAGAACTGCAAGCATAAGATTTATAATTCCTGTGAGCTGACTCCCCCAGTAAAGACAGTCTATTATGTATTGTTCCACTGTCACTTTACCACACTGATTTTTATATATATATATATATTTAGTATCATTAAGTTTAGGGCACACATCACACGTATGTTAAGTCAATTTTCCCCTTCATCACTTGGTTCTCTAATTGTTCCCATCTAATCATCAGAACTTTGTTACTGTATGTCTACCATAGTCATGGAAGTGCTGTGCAAATGGCTGCTAAGGTGGCCAAGAAGGCCAATGGCATCCTGGCCTGTATCAAAAAGAGTGTTCAGGAGGAGTAAGGATGAGAGGTGCCCCTTTACTCAGCCCTGGTGAGGGTCCTGTTTAAGTATTGTGTTCAGTTCTGGGGAGCCATGGTATAAGAAAGACATTGAGGTCCTGGAACACGTCCAGAGAACTATGAGGCTGGTGCGGGGTTTGGAGGGCATGTTGTACAAGGAGCAACTGAGGGAACAGGGGTTATTTAGTCTGAAGAAGAGAAGGCTCAGGGGAGATCTTTTTGCTATCTACAACTACTGGAAGGGAAGTTGTAGAGAGGCCAGTGTTGGTCTCTTCTTCCAAGTAACTAGTGTTAGGACAAGAGGAAATGTGTTTAAGTTGTTCCCCAGGGTGTGGGGGGGCAGGGAGGTTGGATATTACAAAAAATTCCCATATTGCCCACTGGAATGGGCTTCCCAGGGAGGTGGTGGAGTTGCCATCCTTGGAGGTGTACAAAAAGCATTTAGATGTGGAGCTTCAGGATATGGTTTAGTGGTTGTGGTAGTTGGATTTGAGTTTGGACTTGAAATAAATTTCTTTCCCAATGTAAATTCAGTTATTTTAGGAATTCACATCATTGCTTAACTTCCAGGGAAGCTGTGTGTCTGCCATTGCTCCTTTGCCATGGCATTCCTGTCTATTATGTTGTGTTTGAAAACCAAACTAAGGGAGCTTTAATGCAAAAATAAAAGGTGGCTGCACATTTTTACTTTCAAGTGAATTTCTCAAAATTTTTTCTATATTTGCCTTTTAGGAAGCAGAATGGAGTTCTGAAAAACTTCAGCAGCAACCTTAAAAGTCTCTCTCCATGGCAATATGAATATGAAATAAAAAATGAAAAATATTGTGTGGATAAAATCGCTCTTTCCTTTTGGAGCAAATCCATGCTTCCGCTTTAGCAAATAATTCCTGATTTTTATATCAGACGTCACTTTTGAGTAAATGCCAAAAAGGAGGCAAAAGCTCTTTACTGTCAGCTGATCATTTTATACTGTAGGCTTAAATTGTGGGTCGACAGTAAACCTGGTTTTAATTTTTAAGTGTTACATTAAGAAAATAAAATATTTCTTTAAAAATCAGCTACTTTACTGGAATGCTTGATCTCACATCTAGCTTGTTTGCCTGTTTTAGAGACAGCTGGAGAATATACTTCATGTTATATGTCTGAGTCAGGCTCCTTTCAAATCCATATGGTAGCCATAGCATGAATCACCTGCTACCTCAGTATTTCCTCAACACAACTATTTCTTTCCAGGTCCTCCCTCGCACTGGGCTCCATCGTGCTAGATACTGATTGCTTTCATTTCCAATTAGCTTCAAAGTGAAGGCACACAGTAGCTTACAGAATTACCTCAGCTCCCTACATATGTGGCCAAGAGGTTCTTGCTCATACAGCCTCATTTGGTCCCCTCATGAGAATAAGGACTGCTTATATAAGGGCAGGAGTCAGAGCCAACCCCTTAAACAGCAATTATGTCTTTTTAAGTTACAAGGACCCTTCTTAGGGTCAAAAGAAGTAGCAAACTTGATGTCCCTTCACTGGTTGCACCTAAAGCATGCTGATGAATAGATGTTGACACTGCTAAACAAAGGTATTACTAGCAGATTACATGCAGGAACCTGGATGACTGCAGAAGGAGGGCAGCGTGGACCCTTGGGCTTCCTGTACCTCCCAATTACTACTCAAAAGACTGAAAACACAGGGTCATGGATAAAAGTGAATAAATGTTTCTAAATTCTTATCTTAAACACACTTAAGCTTAAAGCTATTTAATTGAGGATTTAAAAGCATGTATGCTTTATGAAGCTGTGGCTACCTGCTTCATTCTCTTGCTCTTATTTTTGCTTTTATCCTTTTAGTCTTGAAGAAGCCTAATTAGAAGCCTGAACAGGGCTCTCTCTCCCTGCCCTTAAATCAGTAATTGGCTTCAGTGCAGAGACTGTCAGGAAATTAACACATCACAACATGACAGCTGTTAATTTTTTCTCCTTATTTGTCATATGAATCACTGCTGATTTGCCAGAGTGCATAACAAATTAGTGGTCTGTAATCAGCAGCCTCTCTCGTGTGTGCAGCACCTACTTGTTTTTTCCCCCTTTTCTCCTGAAGTCCATTACTTCACTGCTTCAGCAGGAATGACTGTTGCTAGGTGTGTCATTGTCAATAAATCAGAATAAGCAAACGTTAAAAGCACAAGAAGCTGTTTAAACTTTGATGAAGGCTTTTAGTTACATTTTTAAACTTACACTTGGAACTGGATTTTTTTTTTTTTTTAAATTGTCACTCCCTGGCATAATACACTGTCATGTCTTCTGGTATCATCTTAAGCTCTGCATTCTTCACAATACAGAGTTGAAAACGTGAGTTGCAAAAATTAAAGGGAGGTATTTTTGTGAAGACAATTTTTAAAACTGTAAGGCCTGCTGTGGACCTCATACCAATAAATAAAAATTAGACACAATGCACAGTGAGATTTTCCTATTGCCTTGAATTATATTTACTGTGTTTTTGTATAATAAACTCTGTTTAATATGAGTGAGTTTGCTTCACACACCAATAGAACTGTATGTACAAAAAAAGCCTTGAGTTGAAATAAAAACCCACAAACTTAGGAAAAAATTAGTTAAATTCTATCCCTCTAGAGAGTCATGCAATACAACCAGAGCATTTTTTGTTATCTTTTTCTAGATTGCATGTGTTACAAATGATGATGTATATGTTGAAGGCCATCAGAACATTATGCAGAAGTATGCAAAAACTGAAAGAGTTCTTCCTCTACCACTCAGCTATGCTGAGAACTGTTGTTCAAAAGGCAGTTTAAGAGGTCTGCTACTGGGTGGTGGTCTCAAAAAAACAGAAACGTTTTGGAAATATGAACTGAAAAATTGAACCTTAAATTATCTGACATATGGAACTAAACTGAATGGATCCTTTATGTACCCAGAATCTTGTCTCTCAGACAAAGTAAAGTAAAATGAGGAACATGATCTATTTTTTCAGCAAATGAACTAGTATGGTACCTGTCCTATGTTTCCTAATTTGTACTGAAACACGCTTAAAATGCAAGTCCCCTGTAATTGTTTTAAGTGTTTATAAAATAGCTTATTTCCTTACATCTAACCTGAGTAAATTACTTAAAGCAAAAACAATGGGAATTGGGGAAACCTCTACTCCAAAGTAAAATTCTGCACAATACTCTGCACACATCACACCTTTTTCTCATGACTCACTGCACCTCCTCCTCCAGAAAGACACACAGAAAGTATTCAGCACTTCAAAACCTGACTGAAAGCTGTGTTCCTGAAAACCACTGCTTCATGCAACCATGCAGCTCTGCTCTAACCAAGGTCATCTTCACACCAGGAGGCAGGGAGGGGGTTCCCAACTCTCTGAGGTCAGTCTTGCAAGGCACTGGCTCCGATCCAGCAAAGCACTCACACTTTTAAGGTGAGCATGTATTGCAGTGTCTCAGAGACAAAGTGCTCAGTGCCGTGCAGTGCTCTATGTTCACGAGTAAGTTTCATTTCATGATTCACAGGTGTCACACACTGAACTAGTACTCACACTCTATAGGTACTATTAAAGTTTTCAGTAAGTCTACTTGACTTCTATTTTCAAGATTTCAAAGTCTCATTGGACAAATTTTCCCTACAGTTAATTGGTGTTTCATATTTATATGTTCATAAAAACATGAAAGGTTTATTTTCAATATAATATCTATTTTTTTTAAACCAAGAAACTGCAGTACTTCCCTATATTACATGCATTTTCTGATTTAGTTTATGTAATTGCAGGGTTTTTTAAAAAAAGCCTTCTTAAATGCAATTTTAGTGTTTTCAAAAATATTTTTACTTCAGCAAGGAAAAACAACCTATTTCAGAAATTTTGTTTTGCTATTCAGTCTTAGTATCTTGTCTGAGTAAAATGTAAACTTTCTATTTGCTCCATTATGCCCTGGTTTAAAAACACAACCTTAATTTTTTATTTACACTGCATAATCAGTTACTCTGAAAGGACCAGGAATTAGCAATTATAAAGTGTACATAGCATAGGGCAACTCTTCCAGCCTTTTTGAAATGCCACTACAAACTGGATCTCAACACTGACTAAAAGGAATTCCTTGACCTACTGTTGTACCAACACAGAGAAGGACTGTATTAGGCATCTAGAAGTCTTTAATAGGGCTTCTGTAGCAGGTAGTCTTTCTGCAGAAAGGTCATGAGTCAACCCTGTTTACTGTGTCTATAAATTACCATTTTTTAAAATACATGTTTCAAAATTCAGACTTAAAAAATTATTTTCAGTAAGAAATACAGACAAAGCCAGAAAAATCACATAAGGCAAACTGTAACAAAATAAAACACACACAGGAACATTGAGCACTGCTAAATTACCTACAGGTTTTTGAACTCTCCGTCACGAGGAAAATAATTGTACAACACCCTACACATGTGAGGTCACAGTGTCGTGCAGTGTCTGTAGACTCATTTTCTCATCTTACTGCTTTATCAGCACTTCTGGATGTACCATCTTCAAAAAATATGCCAGCAATAATTAAAATTCAGAGCAGAGAAAATACCAGCATTTCCTGATCAGGAAAGGAAAGAGTATGCAGGCAGCAGAAAATGCAGCAGCTTTGTTATGGCTTTCTAGCATCGGGCTCTACATTTTAGGGTGATACCCAAACATTTCCATAAGGTCACTTATGTTGCAGATACTTGCTTATGTGGTGGTCTGGAAGGGACAATGTTTGTTTGTGGCTACTGGTTTTGTTTGGGAACAGTGTTGTTCGTTAAATAATAAGCAGGACTTAAAGCTAGTATACCAGACTTTGTATTCATTACTAAACTGACTTCCTGCTACCAAGATTTCACAAGCTTGTTGTTAGTGTCTCAAAATTAAAAACAATGGATTTTGGCAGTGGCTATTTATATACAGTAAACTGGCATGTATATTTAAATAAGGGAATGAGATGTTCTTAAGGACAAGTGACAACAATAAGAAATTTTACTGGCTAGCCTCCAGCTGCCACTGTTTTTAGCATCATAAATCTGGAGAGATTTCCTTCTTAAGTTCTGAAAATTTGCAGAAGTAAAAAATAAATAAATTAAATTCAGCAAAATATGCACATGCAGAAGCCTTAAAAGTAAGAATCTTTCCCTAAGGGATGTAGAAAGGGAATAGACAGGAATTATTTCCCATTAATACTCAAAAATTCTGAGAGCCGCACCAAAACACTGAAAAGAATCATTATGCTGATTTACTAAGACATACAAACTTATATTCTCACTCCCTCGGTACCCATCTTGAGGCCTTACAGAAACCTAAAGGAATACATGTAATGAGCTTTATCCTTCCTAGCCTTCATTTTTCCTGCTTTTCCACTTAGACTTCCTAAAAATTTCACAATAAATATTTTCCGTGCTTTCTGTGAAATAATATTCTAGTGCTTATTTTTTGGTAATTTTTTTAAAAAAAAGATGAGTGGGAAGGACTCAGGCAATGATTTTAGGAATCTTATTACACAGAAAAAGGAAGAGTCTTTCCAAACTGAGGAACTGCGTCTGTTCAAATGCCATTTTCTCAAGTCTTGCATGCAAATATCTAGAAACTTCAAAGTGTTTCACCCTGCCTGAAAAAGTATGGGTCACCAGTAGAGAAGATAAAAAGAGGGACTTGTTTCCTGTTTAATATCTCTCTTGAGCAATACTCACCTTTTTAATTCAAGTTCCTTGATGGTCATGAGAAATACACCTGCAAAGATGTATCTGTTGCCTAATATCAATGACTTAACATCAGTCTGATATTATCTAGTGACTACTGGCAATCAGTTTGAGAAAAGGAGAACAAATTAGAAGCTCTTTTGTGTATCAGATCATCACAGCATTTCAAAACATTTTAACTTTTTAACAAACATTTCTGGATCCTTTTATGGTTTGCTGGAATATCTTTAATTACAAGGCCACTACTTTGTAAAAGTCATATTGTCCATCTGGGGTTCTCAGGCTGTGGAAGGATATTTGCAAAATTGGAGAACAGTATTAACACCTGTCAGAATATAAAACACTGGCTCAGCCTTCAGTTAAAGCACTGCCAGACATTCCTTTCTTTGTGTCACCGGGTTTTTTTTAAGGTAAAATGTAGAATCTTAGCTCCTAGAGAAACTTAAACTAGAAAACAAGGGCAACGCCTATTGAAACAATAAAGCAGTAGAGGGTACACTGCAAAAAGGTGGTACAAAAGCTAAATCAGTGAAAGGTGAAAGCAGTTCCTAGTAGCTTGCTGACACCAGCTCAGTTCCTCGTATTTGTCTGATTTTAATATTTTCAGAGAGTCAATACAGTACTGCTCCTCACCATCATCATTTAAACCAAATGCCTGAGGAGGGCCGTATCAACAAGTTCCAGTGCAGTATTGGCAGTCGTTCTGCAACAGAGTAAGGCAGGTTTAAGTCCTGATGATGTCATGCTTGATTAATCACCAAACTGCTGCAATTAGAAGGAAACAGCACACGATCTGGGTGATGGTACAAAGGATGGACTAGGAGATAGCTGGCCATCTAGGAAGACATAGAGCCCCTGGCAGGGACTGCTAGCATAGAGTGTGAAGAAGGTGAATAAAAGAATATCAGAGCTAAGTGGTCCAGGTCCCTAGAACTGGCACTGTGCTTCATGCTCAGATTGACTAATTAGTGAGAATTAAGAGTCTGTGGAAAAGTAAGATACATTTGAAAAAGGAAATGGGCATTAGCAAAAGGAGATGATGTAAATTCCACCACATACTGAAGTCTAAGGAAATCGTGGCAGATCTTTATTTTAGAACAGAGTTTTGAGATACAATAATACGGATATTCCTGATATCCTTCCCATTGGGTGTTCCTGAAAAGGATTTCTATTAGAAGATATTCAAAAGAGCCTATATATCTCTGAAATTGATGTCTAGATTGCTTTCTAGAACAAGCCTTGTGTTTCTTTGCCTCTAGAACAGAAATATCCTGCAAATATATTAGCATGTATTCCATAAGACATGAAGCTGAAGATAAGATTTAGTAAGTACCAACATCCATTCTATTGAAGAAGATTGTTCAGAAACTGAGTAGCAAGAGGGCAAAAAAGAAAAGGAGGTACTGTGCAAGTTATTAAGCAGCTTTATATAAAAAACCTCAAACAGTCCAATTTGCTTTGGATGAAATGGTTATTGCTGCATTATTCAGAGAAAATGGCTAAGCTCTTTTCCGCATTAAAGAATCTGTTTCATGTTGTATATAGAAGAAAAAAGAAAATTGTGCAAGTCCTAAAATCTGGAATCCAAGGCTAAAAAATTTACTTTAAGTCAAAAAATGCTTAGCTATTAGATGAACTATAAACATTTTTGTTCCATGAGTGAATATTTAATCTAGCACAACACTGTTCCAAAGGAAACTGTTAATAGTAACATTTTGTAGCAGTTGTGTGCATGTCCCCACTGGACCTCTAAATGAAGTCTGTGTAAGGACTGTAAAGGTAGTAACCCTGCAGCTACAGCTATAATTATCAGGATTTAATGGTGTTTATGAATGACTTGCTATGAGTCAAAGGATAATAATGCATCTTATTAAAAATTTATTCCAAGTTATTTTTATAAAACTTTACTCATTTACATGTCACCAATGATTGTTCTTTTAAATGAAACAACAGAACGATAAGGAACATTCAGTCTTCAGGAGAAATCTTAACACTGAGTCATCATATAATGACTCAGTAAAAACAAACAAACAAAGAACATATAATCTTTGTAATATAGCAATTAAAAATGTAAGCCTAAAAGTCAACACGTTGAGTAGAAGAACCTAAAAAACTAGCCTCTTTTTAAAAAAACCAAACCTTTAGTGCCATATAAAAGAATGCTAAAACTGCAGTTTGATGAACATTTCCATCCATATTTAGATGCTGTCTGATTCACTAAGATAAATGACCATAGATCTTTTTAGCAGCTAATGGCTAAACATGATCCAAATGGAACTACAGCCAGATGGCATATGTGATTAGTGAAACATAGCTATCAGATCAACCATGAACCTGAATAAGCTAATGTAGTTCAAGATGCATTAACTAATAATTCCCAGGAAGTAAAGATTTCAAATGAAAAAAAAACACAAGGCAATTTTCTCGACAAACTTAATAGCAATTGTTAATTGTTACCTTGTTGCAATGTAATCATAATGAAAAGGAACTTCATGAATTCTAAGTCATTGAAAAGGGAAGTGGAGACTCAAAATTCTGTTCCAATTTTTTTTTTCATTTACTGTTACTGGTTTAGATCCAACAGAACCATGTTAATCTGATATTTCTGTACTCTTTTCACTCCATATTTTAGTCTTGAGCAGAATATTTAAAATATTACCCAAACTGTAACAATCATAAGTAATTAAGGATTTTTTCTTCTAGAACAAGTCTACATGTTGTGTTATTTTAACATATGGATAAGTGAGAGCGCTATTTAAAGTCAGGAGAAGATAACAAATATCAAGACTCCTAAGTTCTGAACATGTCTACTGCTGACTTAATATCCATTTCTAGGAATTTGAAACTCATAGGAAAATTAATTATAGTGTCTGTTCAAAAATATTCAAAAATGTCTTTGAATTATCTTCTATTTAGGACCAACTTCTTACAAAAGCCAGTAATGAAACTCTGAGCCTTATACAATATGATTAATCAAGAGGTGAGGTGTGTTTTCCTCTGACTGTACACCCTTGTGGCTTGCTACAGCTCAACACAACACATCAGTGGTTTTTCCTAGGTTAATATTTTTGATTTCATGCTGGAGCAACAGGTTTAGGAAACACTGTCTTAATAGGGCCCACTGAGGACACACCAGAGGATACATAAACTTGAGAAATGGGCCCATGTGAACCTCCTGAGGCAAAGTGCAAGATCCTTCACCTGGGATGGGGCAACCTCCAGTATCAGTACAGGCTGGGGATGGAGGGATTGAAAGCAGCCCTGCAGAGTGACACGTGGGGATACTGCTGGATATGAGTACACTTTAAGCCCGGAAAGCTCTACTCTGGGCTTCATCAAAAGAAGGGGGGTGAGCAGGTCAACGGAGGTGATTCTACCACTCTGCTCTGCTCTGGTGACATCCCACCTGGAGTACTGCATCCAACTCTGGAGTCCTCAGCACAGGAAAGGCATGGGGTTGTTCAGCCTGAAGAAGAGAAGTCTCTATAAGACCTTATTTTGACCTTTCTAAACTTAAAGGGGATTTATTATAAAGATGAGGACAAACTTTTTAGGAGGGCCTGCAGCAAGAGGAAAAGAAGTCATGATTTTAATCTAAAAGAGGGCATATTCAGACTAGATATAAGGAAGAAATTTGTTATGATGAGGTTGATGAAACACTGGAACAGGCTGTCCAGGGAGGTGGTAGATGCCCCATCCCTAGAATCATTCAAGGTCAGGTTAAAGAGGGCTCTGAGCAACCTGATCTAGTTGAAGATTGCAGGGAGGCTGGACTAGATGGCTTTTTAAGGTCCCTTCCAACCCAAATGATTCTGTGATTCTCGATGGGGAAAGAGGCAGGAAATGCAGTGAGTAGGAGTAAAAGGAAGAAGCAATGAAATGTTCCACAATACTATGCCAGTAAAAGTACGAACATCAAATTTTGTCGATAGAACATTTAAGTGCTTATGATTAAAACATGCTTTTAAAAACAGTGCTATCAGAAAGCAAACCTGTAAAAGGACACAAATACACTCAAATAAAAAATAGTTTCAGTATAAATGAATGATTGGCTATTTTTTTAAACTGATCACTCAGTTCTGATCATTAGCTAACCATCAAAGAGATGTTGTTTTAAAGGTTAATTAATTAAAGTGCACAGAGATGATTATTTGAGAGCTGCTAGGTAAGTACAAAGTACTGCTACTATAGGTTAATATTTTGCTTCTAGGGCACAGTCATGTTTGACATCTAGGTACATTGGATTCTGAGACAGTCTCAAAGCTCAGGGCCTTATCCCACTTGCACTGAAGTAAATGGGGATCTTTTTGTAGGTGCTAAGGACCTTTGAATCTGGCTCTGAGGATACAGTTGTATGGAATAAAGCTGTTTCCTAGCTCTACTAGCATGTGCCTCTGGCCCAAGACATCTAATCTTTCTTGCTTCCCAAGAAAGCTAATTAGGTCAGGAGATACACACATTAGGATCTAGCCTGGGAGTCTTCAGAGGAATGCCATTGCTCTGTATAGGACTAACTTTTGGTGAGTTCAAAAGTGTCCAGTACTCACTTGTTTCACGGATATCATGGAAATTCATCGGTGCTCAGCAGCACTGGCCACAGATCACCTTTAGTGTGTGTTTTGCTCTAGAGACAGGAGATTTAAGTCAGTTCTTCCAGATGGCACTATCAGTCTCTGCTATCAGTACCTCCCTGTGTTACAATTAGACGCTTGTTCATAGAACTTCAATAGTTTGCTAAGGGCATGCAAGCATCTTGATCCCAGTTTGACCCACTGCACATTTATCTCACATGAGATATGATGTGTAACAAAGAAGTCGGAGACCAGCCTACCATAATTTCTTTCTCTTTGCCACCCAGTCACAGCTGCAGTAAGCACAAAGAACTAAGCTATTTTCATCATTACACAGAACAGGATGAGGAGTCTAGGGCTTTCTCTTTACAGCCCAGGAGACTCTAGAGGTTGCTCCTTTTAGTCCAAAAAACCCCCCATGTGAGGCCTCTTCAGGGATACAGCAAAAGATATCCCATGATTATGGGAACTGAGATGCCAAGGGATGAAAAACAATGGATAGATTTCTTTAGAAGTTACTTCAGTTCTACTAAGTTTTATTCTAATTTAATTGATATGACTAGAAATGTTATGCTTTTAGAGACTTGAACAGATCTTTATTACTTTTTATTTCAGCAAATAAATAAGAAGTTGGGGGCTAGAAATGAAGACAGAATGCAAAATTCAGGATTGCTTGGACTTTCCTCAGAACTACTTCACGTATCACAAAAACATAATTGTAGAGAACAACTATCGTGACACAATTTTTCTCATAACTACTGTTATCTAAGATTTTTCAGAAAATAAAACCATGAAGTAGAAGCTGTGAACAGTGAAAAAGCAGTTTTGTTCACTGTGGCAAGGACTGTTTTACCTGGTGCAGCACACAGAAAGAACAAGATCCTGTAACAGATTTTCCTGAAGACTGAGGACCTGATGTTCTCAATCCATCTCCATCCTGGAAACAGGCAGAACAGAAATTCTGTTAAAAAATGAAGAGAAAGGAATTATCTATAAAAATGTTTCTTTAATTCCTCTGCATAAGTGAGAAGTCCTCAGAATTCCTAGTCCATCAAGATCAAAAAAAAAAAAAAAAAAAAGTCCTCACGTTGAGGACATTCTAGATTTAAATTAAGTGTGGATATGTTTTGAGATTTTAGTTTAGACATAGAAACTTTTTTTTTTTTTCAGATCTCCATGTCTGCTTCTTTTTACTCCTGTTTTTTTTCCTCTGTAAAGCTTCCACGATTTGTAAAAACAAATGGAAAATATTTATCTTCTAAAAGAAAGAAACTGACAAAACTATATGGGCAAAGCATGCAAATTTGCATTCACCTTTCCCCCACTATTTTCTACATGTTGCATAAACATGTATATTTTTGTATGGTTTTCCCCCAGTATTTTCTACATGTTGTATAAACCACAGACCAGAAACAGAAGAAAATACAGAATATTTGTAACATATTGGTAACCTACATTCAATAATACTTTAAGTATACATTAAATTTAAATTATCTTTTATATCTGTCAGAAAAGAAAGACTACCTAGGTGGTCTATGGGCTCAAAGTCTCCAGGTAGCTTCACAAATTCACCTGATGTTCTTAAATAATGAATTTTCCTTTTGGATCACTGATTTAGCTGTAAAATGTGTAAAATCACATGCAGCCAAGCAGGCAGGAATGGGGACTTCCCTACTGACTATGCCTCTGAGCACTCTCTCTCATTCCTTGCTTATTTCTAGCAAATGTATTGAAATATATTGTGCTGAAGAAACAGACACTTAGTACTGGTGTTTTATACAGGCATATTCAAAAGCTAGACAGTGAAAGTTAATCAGTTTCAGACAAAACTTTATTTTCTTCATCTGTGAGCACTGGCAGGTCAGCTATAAGACACCTGCATTTTTTGAAGATGAGTATCCCCAAATATTTTCACAGAGGTCTGTGTACCTGGAAAATCTAACATCTAGACTGTATTCCAACCTTTTTGGTCTTTGGTTTTCACACTATCAATAGTTTTAACCATGGTACCAGGGCTATTAATTTCTTTTATCAGAAATTAATTTTTGATATTATTTAATTTTTTAAATTAATTTCTTATATCAGTTATTTCTGTTATCTTTTTACAAAATATTTTTGTACATTTTCATATGTTCCTCGTTTTCCTTTCTTTAAAATTTTCCTGAAACATTTTTGCTGCAATTTAAACACACATAACTATTTTATTCAATTTATCATTTGCAAATTAGGGATAGTAATTATGTTTTAAATATGCATTAAATTAAGATATTATAGGTTTTGCATTAAAGTTGTCCCTGCCTCTCTGATTCTGAGCTTTGAAGCAGATTTGCTTAAAATTGTTTCCCTTGTGTTTTATAACACCAAATTTGCTGGTTTTTGGAAGTCCTGTATCAAAAGAATCGAAAAGAAAATTAGCAGTGTCTTAATTTGAGGCAAATCAAATTGGAATGTAAGGTAAGCAACAGAATTAAGGACTTAGAAATCTTCTTTGTGTAGAAGCTCTACTATGACTTCATTCCTGGTGGCATTAACTCATCTATAAAATAGGTATAATTGCATTTCCTTAATTGATAAAATCATCTACAGTATGTGGATTGACAGAGTGCAGTAACAAGGGGAGAGACCTGTAAGCATTTCAGACTTCTTAGGAATTACTGTTCCACAGTAATAATACAAACTGTTAGGGCCTAAAGCTACAAGCACTTAGAGATGTTTTAAATGTGTTATTTTTGAAGTTCAATACAAAGTGTCACAAGGCAATAGATGTTTCTTGTTTGCAATCAAGGAAAATACTCAGAAACATCAGAAAATTTAGGAAAAATTTAAAACAAAGAGAAACACAACTCCCTCTGAAGGAAGAGCACCTATTACATGATTTTCTTGCAATGTAGATTGTGGGTAAACTATAGTTAATTTTATTTATGTGAGGGTTCATGTCCTCAGCTTTACGTGAAGAATAAGTCTGTAAGACTATTCATGAAAATGTTTGAGTGAGATTATATCTGAAGAATAAAGATATTTTTAAAGCAATAAAATATTAAAAAGATGCCAGTGTTTTCTTGAATGCATAAACGACCTGATATGGAAGACAGGTAATAGCTTTGAGCTGTGAATGGTTGCAACAAAATATGAAGTCATATAAATCTCACTTGGATTGTATTGCATTAGAAACTCAAAATACAGAACAGGCCTGTTGGAAGAGCTGTTAAAGTTCACAAGTTTTTTCAGAAACTCAAGGTTCAATTTATGTAGGCTGATTTATTAATTTGATTTCAAATTATAAAAAAACCCAACTTTTGAGATGTCTATGTTTTAAAGAAAAACCTAACTTAATCTCAGAGTTTTTCAGCAATTGTTTTTAAAACTGATTTACTAGCCAAACTCTGATCAAAGCTCTTTCAAAGCAAATGCAATGAAATAAAACTAATACATTTTGCATATTGCTGGAGTAATTTGCAGGCCACATTGTACCTAGTTATTAGTTATATCAAATAATTACAGAAAGCAAGAACTGTAGCAACCCATGGACTGAAACTCAGATGACCTGAATTTGCAAAGGTATTAAAAAGAAAGCACATCACAGCTCCTTTGCCTCTGATTTTAGACAGAGATGTACTCACTGGGAAAAGTCATGTGGTCAGCAGGCACATGTTCACAACTGGCTTATTGAATAATAAACATCATTTCCACAGCAGAGGTTCCAAACCACTCCAAGACCCAGCAGTTTTTCTCATGACCTCAGAGCAGGCTGGCCTCCTCAAAAAGCCCGTGCCCCTGGGGGCTAAGACAGACACTTGAAAAACAATGGGATCTAATAAGCAGAAAAGGGACTGTTCAAACTCTTCATCTGCACAATGCCCAAAAAAGTTTCATACCACAGTTGGCTTCCATCAGCTAGAGTAATCCAAAGTGCTAAACATTCACACACCTGCTCAAGGTTCATGGCATGACAATTTTTTTTCTGAGTAGGCCCAAAAGTAGTTTGTATAATGCTTTTTGGCTGTTTCAAAGTGACTGGGTTCCTTTTTTTCTTGCAAGCCTCACTAATTACCCCCTGAGGATTTCCTCATCCCTCTAATTTATGAATGGATTAATATGGGATCTCTGTGCACAGAGACTTCTGAAAAATGAAATGGTTTGGAAGCTATGACTCCTTATCAAGAATGACATAGCAGAAATTATTTTAGAGGACTATTTAAATCTGCACTTAGGTTTTTTCTCATTATCAGGCTCTCTAGTGCATAGATTAGCAGCAACTCTACTGTTCCAGAGCTCTTGTCATTAACAACATCCCACCTACAGCAACCTCTGTTACTCAATAATAACAGCTTGTTTAAAAATAGCAGCATCAACTTGTTGGCACTGTTATTATCTGTGCATGGCTGATTTCCCCAAAAGACTCTGGGACAGTGCATAACCTGATTTCTTTTGGGCTTCCCTCACTCTCTCTGTTTTTCAAAACTTGTTTAAGACCAGAATAAGATACAGACATATCTTTAGCAAACACTAGTATTGTAACTGCAATGCTGTTACAGTCCTCAAGAATAAAATATAGCAGTCAGAAGGCGCTGTATATTCATTAGTCAATAAAGTATTACTGCACATTTTATTGAATTGTAACCTTATTTTTCCTTGATGAAGATGTTGTGTAGCTTTCACCTTCCTATAAATCTGAGTGATTAATTTAGCATTCAGAGTTGGAATAAGAAGAGGAAATTCAGGCCAAAATACAATCCAGACTTTCAGCATCATCTCCTTCCTTCTTACTTCACATTCAGGCTCAGAAATTCAATCTTAATATAATATAGTTTTAAAAACAAATAGTGATATGAATTGTGGGTTTTGTTGGGCTGCACCTTCCCTACATGCCACTAATTCACTGTATTTATCCTGCAATCTGACAACTGCTACATTCAAGTAGATGTTCTTGTTTGTGAATACAGAAGGTGATTCAAAAGGAATTGGTATGCAGCATAAAGACAATTTATTAATGCCAACGTACTGTATCTTACTCTGTAGATTAGTATAAATAATTACTGTAATACTGCACTGCAATGCAATATGCTTAAAGATAATAGAATACAAAATTAATAAACTTTTATATTTCCTCATGAATTACAGCTAAGCCTTCTGTTTTGTGACAGAAACCTAGAATTAAAGCACAAGAAACAATTAATGGTATAATTATGTTTTGCTAAACTTATATTCAAAAGCATTGGCAAATTATTGTCAGAATATTTGCATACAATCTGAACAATTAACTTGTCAGCTGACTCAATTTCTTCTTTTTTTCTTTAACTGGTTATTTTTTTTTAATCCTTTGTGTTATCGGAGCCAGTCAGAACTCTCAGTGCTACTTCATTGCTGAATTTAAAATAGCTGCAGTGGAGATACATTAGCTAAAAGAAGAAGAGAAATACATTGATACTTTTAGTGTGTTTCTCTTACTTTCATGGTACCTGACAGTTCTGGAAAGTGAATTAATAGCATACATGGTGAAAGAATGGTAGACCTACTGGCAACTGAGAGCTGCAACAAAACCTTGATTCAGTTACACTAGAGATAGTATTTTGATCACACTGTTACAATGTATTTTTTCCAAAGCACAGCAAACTAATACATCTTGTGTTATTAAAAACACCGTTACAACTTTTTTTTGTCTTTTAGTACAAGAAAACATTTCAGTTAAAAGGGTAAGTACTTTGATTACAATAAATAACGGATGAATTTTCCAGTGTTAAGAAAAAATAATAGTATAGTTCATTTGACAAGAAGAATCTTCCCAAAACAGTATCCCGATTTCCTGCAGACACTGTCAAATTGAGATATGTCACACATTAAAATTCAAGCCCATTTCTCATCTAGTGTTACTTCTGCTCTGGTCTTTACATTAGCAGATTTGTTGTCTGCAAGGGGAAAAAAAAATCATAATGTAATTTGTGGAATCCATTGACATACACATTGGTGTTTTTTTCTTTCTGTTTTTTTGTTTGTTGGGGGGGATTTTTTTTTTTTGCTTTTTTATTATTTTTTTTTTCTGACTTGAATTAAGCAATCAGATCTTTGAAAAAGCTATATTTAGATGTTTTTTAATTGACCCATTATTTTGCTTGCTTTCACTGCCACAACCCCCTACTGCAAACAAGGATAAGGATGCTACCTGGACTTCAACTGATGAATAGTTTTAATTAAAATATTCTGTACCATAAGTATTTTAATGTTACAGACAAACCAAAGGTATGCAGCAATAAATTAAATTATACATTTAAATTAATCTATAAATATGCTATAAAATTGACAGGATATTTTTAAGATAGGGAATGAGACATGGATTGCTAATTATGACAATTAAATATCACAAGTAAAAAATAAATGACAATCAATATCCCAGAATCATTTTGTAAAAAGAAAAAAAAAAGGGAGGAAATGTAATATCATTTAGATGTCTATAAAAGTGAAAAATTATTAGCAAGTTAGAGTCCTGATTTTTCTATTGTAATAAAATGATAAGCAGTAGAACATTATACTTTTCATCACTGCTAGCCATAAATACTGTACATATACTGTACTAGCATAATCCATTATGGGATTCTTCTATTTGGGTCTATTATGTTCAGGATAATAACACGTTTAATTTTTGCTAATAAAATTTCCAGGGTTTCTGCTCACTCAGAATCTGCTCTAGAAGCCAGTGAAGTTATTTGAGGCTTTTTCTTTGCATTTAATAATTTTGGATCAATCCCAACTTAAAAAAATAAATGACAAGGGCAGCAACACTTAAATAGAGGTTCCAGCACTGTAGTAGTCATATGTACACAATCAGGGCCTCAAGCCCATGGACTCTTTCTGCATGAAAAAACACCTGGGGTTTTATCTTATTAGAGAGATACGTGGACCAGGCATTAGCTGGTATGTCACAGGACACATACCTGAAACTCTTTTAATAACTACTTCTTCACATCACAAGAACATTAAGGCCAGCAAAAAGGCACAGCATTGCTTTGTCTGCAGTGCTGTGTTACGGGGTAGTAAATATGTAAATTGGGTGGAAACCCATGAAATTACTGTCCCAAAATTGTTTGTTTTAATAGTATTAATGTCATAGCAAAGATACGAAATTACAGTTGATCTTTTTCACAACCATTTATCAAAATGGTAAAGGAAAAAAAAAAGTGAAGATAGGACTTCTTCTTAGATTTGGGCTAACAGTCGTTATTCTATTCATATGAAAAGACTACTCCATGTCTTTCAATCACATATTTTCCTTCTAATTAAGGCATATTCACTTTTTTGCTAATTAGGTATTCTTTGTTGCACAATGTTTGCTCTAATCTTTTGGAATCTCTCTCAGTATCCAGTCATTGCCTTCATTACTGGCTACCCTAGAATCTAGCCAAAGCATGTTATTTTTTCTGCTAATTATATCCTCATTTACAGATTGTTGCCTTCTCTGATTGGCTCTTTAAACCAGTTGCTATGACTTCATTAGCAATGTCTTCTGACCCTGTTATTTCTTGTGACAGGATTTGCTCCACTTGTCCTGTAGCACTGTACCCCAGGGTCAGTCCTCTCCCGGGTTGGAATAGTGTCAAACAAGAAAGGTTTAGGGCAGAGAAAATCACTGCTGAAGTTGCTAATTACCACATGCAGCAATGGTACAAATTAATGCTTCTAGCAGTTCAGAAAAAAATGAGTGTTTTAAAGGTGTCATTAAAAGGTTAGTTTCATTTATAAATGTGCTTGACAAAAAAAAAAAAAAAGTCATCATATAGTGTGTTTTTGCTTTTACAATCTCTCCATCAAATAAGCATTTTTAAGTCATGTGGGGTTTCTTATGCTATGTGGCAGTAAAGTTACTGTATAAAGCATTCTTGAGCTAGATCATTTTAGAGGGCAAGTTTCTAACCAGATTTTCATATTTTAACTTGAATTTTAGAGCGATTTGATTTCTAACCTGTAGGAATAGTCATCTTCCTCAAAACAATAAGAATTCAGTTTCCAGGCATTTTTTCAGTAATATTTGAAGTTATTATATAAGAACAACATATTAAGGAAAAATTAAAATATATGAATCTGCAGCAAAGCACTAACAACGTGCTTAGATTAAGCTAGAGAATTATTTGAGATTACAAATTTTATGGGGAGCAAACTGCATATTGTGTTAATTGTGTGCCCCACTTTTAGTCTACTACAAATCTGAATAATCCATTACCAGAATCTGAGATTCAAGCATATAGCAGAGTTTAACACAGGTTAGTTAATATGAAAAACGCTGTATCTAGTTGTTTGCAAAATTACTTTTGTTGATTAAAAGGCTCTTCAGAACTTCCGGCTTGTGAAAGGGTTTTAAATTGTCTAATGCTGATTGTGATTGCTATGCAGAAAAAAAGGTAATGCGAAGCAAACCATTATATCACTGAATCTTTGTTAAGCAGGCCTTGAAAGTGCTTGACAGCATAATTAATCTTGTGATATGAACAAAGAAACCAACTCAATAGTATTGAAGATGCTTATTAAAAATACTAAATACCTTTTTCCACTTTAAAACCTTTTGAAATTGCCATTACCTTTCTTCTTTTTTCAGTATTTTAGTCTAAAATTGATACAAGGGACACATACCATGAGGAAAAGAATAAACTGGATGACAATAAAAATTAGTTTGAAAAACAATGCTCCCTGATTTGGGGTGTCAGCTGAGCAACCTTCAAGCATTATGAAAGATCCCTGCACACACATGCATACACATACACACTGTCCATTGCTCTTAGCTTCAAAAGTTATTTAAAATAATGACTGCTTGTCGGTCATATTACATTTTCAAAGTCAAGCTTAATAAAATAATGTATATTTAAATTGGCAACATAAATTTTAATTGTTGTTTCTGCCTTATATGCTGACTATATTGTACGATGCCTTAGCAGAGGAAATGATACACCTAAAATTCTCTGATACAGTGAGAGGCACTTGTGTGCAAACTGCTCCCTGAGATACTGAGAGAGCTTACAGAAACATAAGAAGAGGATGCTGTGACGGTAGCGGGAAGCAACTGTATCCCCAGCTTGCAATGTACATGTCTGCAGCACAGAGAGAGAATGAACCAAGCTTTGCAAAGGGAAGCTACTTTCAGGGGAATGTACAGTTTCCTCTGAAAATCGTTTAAAAATTATAGTCATGGAAACTAATATTTATTAGAAAAAACACCACAGTTTTCATACCCCTCAGTTTATTATTAAGAACTTGGTACTGCAAAATGTTAACATTATCTGTTTAAGGCCATATATCTGTTTAACTCTGGAAAACACAATATTTCAACTGGGACTCGATCCCGCAAGACAAGGTTTAAACTAGAAAAAAAGCAGGCACTGTGCCAGATACAGCCAAGCAAACCCGATTATTTTTAAGACAAAAGATTGAAGCAAGCTAAATGACTGGCCCCACAGGCTGGCTAACTGGAGGTTGTTCCTTGCAAACACCATGAGCCAGTGAAGGAGTCAGTCTGGGAGTATCACAGTTTTATGGGACATGGCATCTCTGGTTTTGGTCTCCATGACCTCTTCACCCCATGAAACACGTTATTCTTGTTTTCAATTAAGGTCAACCATTCTCTATATACAGATAAAAGACTGCAGTGAGGCAGAAGGAATATAATGAAATAACCAAAAGAGCAGCCCTGAAATTCCTTTCAAGTATATAATTTTAAACACTGTATTTTGACTATGTTTGCCCTTGACCCTGACAATGCAATATTTCTTTCCCGACTCTTGAGTACTGAAGAGCGTTCTCTGAGCTGCTAAGTTCCATTGTGTTATGAAAAGAACCATGATGCACAGCTCTGTATTATGCAGAAGCATCCAAACATAGACAACTACACAGCACTAAGGCTATTTCAGACAGGATGATCTTTGCAGAGAACACTGTCTTACCATTACACTGAAATTACACGTAGCACAGCACAGCCCTGCTTTCAAGCAAGGGCTGCAGATGTTTGTTTAATCACAACCTACCTGCCTTGGTAGTCAGCAATCAGCAAAACTCAGCACATCAGGCCAAGGAGCAGAAGTGTATTGAATCACAGCCTTCTTTTAAATATTCCAGATGTTTGCAGCTGCAGTCCTCCATGAAAATGCAAAACCTATTGATTAAAATATAGGTTGACTTTTGGGGTTAACACACCTTACGTTGTCTTATCTTTTAAGTTTTTTTAATGCTCTCCAAAGACATTGAAAGCATGCTGTGTTTCATTTTAATAACAGTGAATCAACTCAGGGGATGATTGTCCTTGCCCAAGCAAGGCTTCCTGTGACATATGGCAATCTTGCCTGAGCACAGACAGTGTAGGAGGCTCTGATGGCAATCGTTACTGCAATTAGCAAACTGCACTACCATGTTCATGTTTTACTTTATATCTCTGATTCTAAACACTGGACCTTTTCTTGAATCCTCTATGTACAGAACTCCCATTAATTAAAATCAAACAACAAGAAATACATAAAAAAATAATCAATGGTAGAATATGACTCATGTTATTTAATTAATGGGTAATTCCTCGTATCAATATGCTAAGAGAGCCTGAACTTAACCTTTAAGATTCAAAATTCACTATGTATGAAAATTTGGTTTTTTTCTAATCATATTTCTCCCCAAGAGAATTTAAAACCCCACATAAAGTCTGCTGGCAGTATCTAAGTACATGCAAGCCCTAAACCTGTAAGCAAGCTCTTACTGCTATCCAGACCAACTCAGATAATGGCATGAACAAAAAATACCTAATGGCATACATGTCAGTGTTAGAACACAGCAAATACTATTTGCACCACAGTTTCTTCAGGTGATGATTACAGCAGCCCACTAGCTATATCCTTTTCCTCTCAGTCCTTCCTCAGTCATTCATTTGTAAATTACCACCCAGGTATCATTTTCTGAGCAATGTTAAATGTAGAAGCACATGGAGACAAAGTCTGTATATCATAATAATCCAGCAATATGGATTTTGGCCTTAAGGGTACATTCATTCAAACAAGAGAATATCAGTAAGAAAGCCCATGAGCAAAATCTTGCAACCTTACAAAAGGAGATGTTCATTCAGGGGTGAACACTTTATTTCAAGTTTAATAAATTTCATTTTCAAAAAATTGCCAACTTTTTTTTTTTTTTTTTT
The DNA here is from genome assembly GCA_038090715.1 of Florisuga fusca. Taxonomy (NCBI): domain Eukaryota; kingdom Metazoa; phylum Chordata; class Aves; order Apodiformes; family Trochilidae; genus Florisuga; species Florisuga fusca. The sequence continues at coordinate 9,081,104 of JAAWXA010000018.1, forward strand.
TTTTTTTTTTTCTGCTCATAAAGCTAGCAGAAGGCACTCAGTTCCTCACTATCAGTAAAGTGGTTTGCTTTCAGCTACTCCAGTTATAATTCAGGTTAGATTGTTACTTCCTCCCTGTTCTTGCTGAAAGCTATAAAATAGTGTTGCAGGTATACTGTACTAACATTCTAAAATCTCTCAGCAGTCCATATTGTTTATCCATAGAGGTCTGAAGCATCACAAATGCTGTAAGGATCATTAGGAATCCTTTGGACAACCTAGGAATCCTTACAAGTCACCTGAGGTATAGTGAGAAGCAAGAAAAATTATGAAGATGAAAACTGGAGTGAATCACAGCCTATGTTAACTGCCCAACTTTTCCTAATCACTTTTGGATTCATTCTCCTATGTGACACAGAATAATTAGAGGTAATTGTATCTCTACAGATTTCATTAAAACTATAGAGTAAGACCTACGTTGCATTTCTACTATATATAGAAAAGGCAGATACAATCCTACATTCCACCGAGCACAAGACAGCTGGCCAGTCAGCATATGTTCAACTCCCATCTCCCCATAGCAGTGCTCTCTCTTGCCTACTTGTGGTGTGGTGAACAGAGAAGATAAAGGATACATGCCTGGGAAGCCAGATTTCATTTGTTCTGTTGCTCACAAAAATATTGGGATGCTCTGTTTAAATCTGAAGGCTCTTAAGTAAATTATGAGTTGAGGAGCCTTACTTCACATTCAAACTATAATGAGGTAAAGCTCTTTTGTTTGTCAACTAGAATTCTCATTATTCTAATGATGTGCTTTTTAGTATACTACTTTAGATTAGAAATTTTTAAAGGGAATTTATTAAGATAAGAATGAGACACCACAGTTTCAAAGATTAACATGCTTCCAAAATTTGACAGAGTACAAATTTTCTGGTTTCCATAAAAGTTCACTGGAATAGTTTTAGAATCCAAGATATTAGTGTGGAGTGTTATGCAGAAATTATCTAATCGAGTAATTAATAACAAAACATGAAAAAAAGTCAGGTTCCTCAACATTTTCAACTTTCTTTCTATGCAATAAACTTTCTCACCAGTCTAAAAATTACTCACAAAAACAAATCTAAGCAATCTTAAAGATCTAGTCTCACACCAGAATAAGCTAAACCCCCCATGATTAACAGTACAAAAACATGTGCAAAGATAGGAGACACGTTTTTGCTATTAAGTATAGTGTATGCCATTTCTAGTGAGTGCGTGGAGTTTGCATATTTCCAGAAGTAAAAGGAATTATTAGATTTTTCAAGATCACTACTATATACAGAATTACACTTACAGTGGAATATATTTCAGACACCTTTCTAACAACATCTTGAACTTTTCACTGAAAGATATTAGTACATTTTGTTCATGCCCAGATAAACACAGGTGAAGTAGGATCCAGAATCAAGTTGAGAAACACTCAAGCATTGTCACTTGATATTTAGTAACACAGGCAGTAAAGAAGACAGACAACCCTGCAGGGGGACAAGAAACCCAGCCTTAACTGTGATGTGCTGTCTATCTCATACATAGACATACTGTGTTCTGACTTACGATAAGTAAAATGAACAGTATGGAATGTGCATTGCAGATGGATTTCTTGCTGAGCAAAGCTTCTTGGCATTCATATGCATAGGTAGGAGCCATTCACCATGGTTCAGATGTAAAAGAGGAAATTATGGGAAAAAAAATATTTGGTACACCCATAATGCAAATTCAGACATCATCTAGCTTTTCTGAACAGCTCAGGTTTTAATAATGTAAATTAGTGAGGAATACAGTGATTACAAATTTAGAAGATAGTTATTCAAATTCATAGATATTTTAAAAGGAAGGGCTCATCAGAAATTGATATTACAATACTGAGGCCCCCCCTCTTGAAGCTCTAGCCGGTTGGTGAATAGTTCAAGAGAAAACAAGTATACATCAGACCTACCCTTAGATCTCAGCTGTTAACAGAAGAGATGATCTTCACAGGTAACTGTCTGCACTCTCTCATTTGAAATACATCTCCACTGGCAGAGCAACAGATTGAGTTTGATGGATATTCCTGTTGCATTCTGAGGTGTGAAGAAAAGGCCTGAACTGTGCATATGCTATAGAAGACAGTTTTCACTATTACTTCTGGTGGCTCATTGTAGCTGTTACTGCTTTGTTCATAACCTTTGTACTCCATGATGTCTCTTGAAAATACAGTATTTATTTCACTGGTTGCCTTCAATTAAAGCACTGTTTCTGCTCCAGAGTATAATCTGTAAAGTGACATTTGACTCAGTTTTCCTGTGATTCCCAACCAAGTTTATTAATTTTATATATGTAAATGTGCATGCCAGCTATGGAGGCACAACCTGATAGTCAAACTGTCTCTTCATCCTGTCTCTATGACTGTGCTCTTAACTAATTCCTGGGATGTTCCAGCCATACATGGCTGCACAGAAGATGCAAAGAATGGATATAATTCATCTTGCTCTACCTTGCACTTAAACAGGCACATAAATTAGTTAAAAATACTTTCTTTTTTTATATAAAACAGTTGTATGTGAACACATACAGCTACAGGAAAGGTCTGCTAAGGCAGTATTTGTATGACAGATTTTAAGAAATAAAATTTCATTTTAAAGTCAGGAAGGATCATGTATTTTGTGAGCAGAATGTCCATGAGTGTGAAATAGGGATTTTTTTTTTTTTTTTTTCCAACTTGACTTCTATAAATAGTTAAAATACAGCAGTACTTGTGCATACTGCAGATAGGAATGACTGCCAGCACCCTTTGGTATATGAAATCTTATAGCAACTTAAAGGGCAGAGGACGAACAAAAACTCAACACAGTCAGATCTGTACCAAAGGCAGATTTGATCTTCAGTTCTCTAGAACATCTTCCTTTTCTGAGTTTTTCCTGAGCAAATAACATTTCTATAAGAAAATCCCATCTGACCAGGACTGATACTAATTCTCACATTTATCAGTTGTCGAGACAGACCATCCCATTTGGATGGCATGATAAACACATCTTAGAATGAACAAAATCCAGTAGGAGTTGGAAAGGACAGCTTGTACATTTCTGATCTGCTTTCCAATATAAGCATAGAGTCTTTACAGAACTGTTCAAGACATGCAGTCCTAGAATTCCCCCCAAAAAAGTGCTGACTTTTTTTTTTTTTTAGAACAAGAAGGGGTTCTTTAGAGCTGGTTTAAGGGTCTGATGATCCTAAGAGAACTGGAAGAGTCAGTCTATTCTAACTTCATATTCATAACCTCATAAAAGACATTCTGAAGGAGTGAAGAGTATTTATTCAATTGAAAATGTGTTAAAGGCATAAATAATTAAAAATATGAAGGAACAGTACATACTACCGATACCTAGTACTTTGTGATATAGTTTTTCTCAGAAGCACCTCATTAAAATGTAAAGATTTAAAAATAAAGCATTCACTCCTGAAGTATTTCTAAAGTTCCACCACCACACAGCTTTTAAGGAAATTGGTGAGACAAATATTTTTTTAAGATTGAATCTAGACTTGGTTATTTTGGCATCCACATACTCCATGCCAACTGGTACTAAATCTCTTTAGCCTCATAGATCACTACATTTTCCCTGTTTCTTTAGCCTCATAGATCACTACATTTTCCTTGTTTCTTACATATGCATTTTTATGTCTTTCCTCCTACAATTTCCTTCAGAGGTGAGCAAGACAAAACCGTCTGCCTAGAATATTGCTCACTGTATATTGAGAGAATAATTGGGCAGGTAAGCACAGGTCCATATATCTACTATACGATGTTCTTCCGGATGCTCTTGCATTACTTCCCATATCGTAATAAAGGAGCTTTGGAAATAGCTTGTCACATACTTATCTTGAATGGGCCACATTCTAATGGAGGTCATCTGCACCTATGAATTTTATGCCCACTATGTGGAACAGTTATGTCAGTCCATACATGCTGTCTAAAACCTTATTTAAAGTCTGCACAGATGGCTGATTCACTGTGTATATAGACTCTTCATGGCCAACATTTTAAGCACAGTGACTTGCCACTAATAAGCCACTGGCACTGCTTTCAAAGAACATGATGTTCTTTCATATTTCAAAACAACATTTCTACTCTGAAAAATACCAATAAACAGTTTCTGAGATGTCCAAAAAGAGTATCAGCTGATCCAGAGACTTCAGAAACAGCAGTATAGGATAGTTTTTGCTGTCGTTCCCATTAGGATTTTAATCATACTGTTCTTTCTGTCTTTTCATTTGGAGATGGCATGTCCTATTGAACTGCTACTAATGTGTTGATGACCCAGGTGTTCAGCTTTATTCATTTGCCCTAAGCAAGCATATTACTTCATATTTACATTCTGAACTAATGACTTAAGAATCTATGAATGGATTGATAATGTTAACAGATAACCTCTGGCACTTCACATTGGAATATACTAACCAAAACAATCACTTGCCATTATTTTTCTTGGCTGATTGAAGTACATTCACAAGTATATTTTAAAAATCTGCACTATTATTTTGTCATGGCAGATAGTACTTTAGAGCAGGATTCATTTGCCCAAATATAGATGAAGCTGTCCGCACCTGAGCTACTTGTGAGGGCTCCCTTTATAGTCAGTGGAGAGAAACAGGCACTGTTAGAGTGCAATTGATCTTCTCTTAAGATTGACAGCTACACTGTAGACATCTAAAGTTGGATGAGATTAATAGTGTCCCCAACATTTGTTAAATTATGCAAGATTCTATATAAATAGAAGACAAAGTCTCTTCCCTAAAGAGCTTTCATCTTCAGTCAATACATTTCCAGAACTGAGCATCTAAATTGCCTGTCTTTGTCAAGTGCCTCTCTTTGATGTTATTCCATGAGGTGTTCTCTGGTATTCCTGGACAACACACAGCACTTGAGAAAGCAGTACATTCAGGATTGTGAGTAGAAGAACTACCAAGAGAATCTCTGAGATCTGTTTTTCCAGAATTTTGATAAGTAACTTTTTGAAAAGTGTTTATTCATCTTCTTAGAAGTGAATAGTATTTTGTCAGTTTTTACTGACAAGTTGGAAAGGGAAGTACTTCAAAGTAGAATGAAGAATAGTGTTTGCCTTCAAGAGCCTACTCTTCCCACACAAGCTGACTCCTCTGGGAGACAGCAAAGTGAATTAGTGGCTCCTCCTCTTCACTATCCTGTGACATGCACACATGGACACAAGCACGGAGGCATAAGGGAACTAGAAATATTATTTGTGTCATTTTCCAAGCCTTGAAAAGAGCACCAAAGAGGCAGGAACACATGGGCAATATAGGTCTGACTGTAGTTGAATATTATCACCATTCTTACTTTTTATAACAAAATTACAACTCTAGAGGAGGGCACAATTTGACTTTCCTAAGGCAAGAAGCTTGTTTTAGAAGAGGATAAGAACAGCATCTATGCTTACATGGAATGCACTGGAAAACTAAGGTTTTTGGCACCTTGCTTTGCTGTAGCAAAATGAAAAGCAAGCTCTGGGTATTTTTAACAATCAGACATGCACAACTCAGCTTCTGTGACAAAATTGTATTTTATGTATGGCTGAAGATGCTACAGAAAAGTGAAAGCTAACTCTGAAGTGCTGCCCTACAGTGCTAAAGTAGGTATGGATATGTGAGAAATTTATATTAAATTTTAGCTAAACAAGTACTAAAATACAGCTATCAATGTCCACATTTCTATGGAATGCATGAAGAACTACAGGAATTGTTACACTAACAGGTGAGATGTAGAACTCAATGTTTCTCTGTAAGGATTAATTACAGGGAAACCTTTCAAAGTTCATTAAAAAAAAAAAATCTAAAATTTTGCCAGCCTAATCTTAAATAATCAAGTGGATTGAAATTCATTGGCCTAGAAAAAACTCGTAACAGTATCCAACTACTCTGCTAAGATTTCTGGTACACCATTGCCATTAAAACTAGAGATAACATTCAAAACAACACCAGGCACAAGCTATTCTCAGTACAAATCGTTACATGGTCTCACAGCTGCCACCGTTTTTTTATACTACTCCCATGCTCACTTCAATAGACCTAAGCACACACTACATCACAATTTTTTTTAATAAAAATTTTGTGAATTCCAAAAATAGAAATTTTGCATTCTATACTTACTCTGATGAAGTGGTGCATAAAGAAGCTATTAATATTTTGTCACTAACAGTCAAACCTGTGGGGGAAATTAATTAACTGCTCACAGATAGAGGAATAGCTTTGTCCAACAGAAGTCCAGATTTGTCAAATCAATGCAGGAGACATCTAATTCAACAGTTGGACCATAGGAAAACTTGAAAGCAGATAATTCTACTGAATATAAAAAATTATCAAGTTGATAATTAAAGTATACACTGTAACAATGGCAGCAAACCTGTGTATTTATACTTGTCAGATACATAAATTTAACCAAAGATTCAAGGTTTTTAAACAATTTTTCCTACCTGCTATGTTCCGTCCCTCAATAACTAGTATAAAGAGAACATTCTTGTTCAATGCATATAATCTCTTCAGTGCATATTTAACTATTCATATTTAGCTAACATACTATTTTTACAAAAATATAAAGCAAAACAAGATCTCAGTCACAGCCACAAAATCTTTTTTAATGTATTCCTTGTGCTACTTCTGAATATTAATAATAAATTAATAATTAATTTTGCCTTTGGCATTGCAAGATATACTAGTTTTAATTAGTGTACTGTACTCCTATACAATTAAAAAATAATTGATGTCCACACTTATTGGCGGTCTCTGTGATCTCTTTTCCTGTTGTTGTCAACAAATGCCTCAAAAAACAAGTTCAAGAATGTTTTGCTGTCCACTTGATTTACACACCAAAAGTAACAGACAAATCTTTTATGATGAAACAGAGCAGTTTTCTGTTTAAATTATACACAAGCATATTAACTAGAAAGAGAAAATTAGAAGTTGATGGCTCGAAGAAATAATGGAAAGACTATCAAAATCTCTAGTCTATCAACAAATTTGCCTGGAATGTATCTGTCGGTGACAGAATATTTCAGCTTAAATGCAGATGGCCATCTTGCATTTGTTACGTCAGTCCTACTGAGCATTTAATCCTGATGTTCCCCCTGATCAATTGTAGTTATTTAAATTCAGTATATGTTATTGTATTCCAACATCATACTAATTGGACCATGAACTACTTTGCTATATGACACTGAAGTCTCTCCCCCTCACTCTGAAAGAGTAAAAAAAAATTGAAGTATAAATTCCCATTGGGAAAAAAACCTGACTTCCCCTAGTTGTATTTGCATCAGGAATCTTGAATAAATACAAGGGGTTTTTTTATTACAGACACACCAAATCCCAAATGTAAATTCTCTAGCATAGTTCGGAAACAAGAACAACAAAAAAATACAGTAAAGAACAACCCAAACCAATCCTTCCCTATCTAATCCAGAAGTTCATGCATGTAACTTGAATCCAGGTCAGAAAATGCATACAGAAGAGACATTTTGGGCCACGACAAAAGCTAACTAAAAAACAATGAGCTTAATTTCTCAATATCACAGTAATACACACCTCACAGTTAGACACAGGACAAGGGCTAGATAAACAAATAAACAGAAGAGGATTGTTTTAAAAGGATTTAGACAACATGCGACTAAAATTGCTTTTTAAAATTCTTTTCATCTAATCCACACTTTTGTACAGGAGTCACATGAAAAAATCAGCAAATCAGATATTTATTTAATTAACAGTTTTAGCATGATTAATGATCTCAAGCGGTCATTTTAACTAAAAATGGGTAGTAATTCAAGTAACATCCTTTCAAAAATATCACTGAAGCACTGGGAGCATTACAAAGTGCATTCCTAGTTTTGAGGAGCTTTCAAAGTTATTTCTCAACAGCTTTTCTGGCATTACACAAGGAATCAATGGCTTGCCTCAATGAAAGAGATTCAATTGCTTTCCTTTCAGGATGCAGACGGGAGGTGACCCAACGCAGCAGAACCTCTCTGAGGGCTGAGCTGCCACTTGGCCCACGCTGATAGGGAATCTTCTTGGCTCCCACCACCGCCAGCTGCCCGGAAAAGTTCCCACTCCCCAGGCTTCCCACTCCACCTGTGGGCTTTCTGATCTGCCCGGAGTGTCAATGCCTCGACTACAGAAGAGAAACACCTTCTTTTAGATCAAAACTCTCCAACAGACTTAAAGGTATAGAAGGCTCTGGCAGCACCGGGAGGCCTTAATGGCTCTGAGCTGATGCCTGTCCCTCTGCCCCTTCAGGTGCCAGCCCTCTTGCCCTGTGCTGCTGGGGGATTTCCATCACTTCCCAAGGGCTACCACAGCTGGCACTTGGCCATCCCCTGGCTGCTACCCATGCTGAGGGCCCTCACTCCCCACAGTTCTCCAACAGCCTCTTCAGAAAATACGGATGCTTCAGGAGCACTTTGTCTTTTACACAAGTTCAAGCTCGTGCCTTTTTGCTTTTTTCCCCTGTAGCCCCACATGTTCTCATTAAAAGCCAAGAGGCCTAAAAAAAACCCCAGTGGTCACAGCTAACCCACCGCGCCGTGGACCATCCAGAACCACCTCTGCGAATAGTCTGATCACTGCTGCAAACGGTGATTTTAATGCTGTTTCATTATGTGGATTTGTGCTAAAACACAGCAAATGGGAAGATACTGCCTGTAAAAGTCAGAGCTTCCTAGTTAAATGCCCAGGGTCTGGAGTCCCAGCATAAACTTACTAATTCTGGCATTCCTGACAGAATTTTTACCCTCAGTTACAGTCACAGGTCACTGCAGAGAGAGTTTACCAGGTAGCAATTAAATGGCATGAATGGAAGTGAGATCATTTTACCAGGTTTCTTCACCTGTGCTTCCAAAATTCATATTGCAACAGACTAAAAAGTATGAAATTAACAGGGACAGGAGTCACTTATTCACATATAACCAGATTTCCAGAACCAGATATTTCCAGTAGCTAAAACCTAATTTTATCTGCCAATAAAGTGTTAAGGTGTAGACACGTTAATTCTACTTGTATGAACTTTCATAGTCTATGAACACTTTTTAAAAAACCTGCAACAATTTTCAATTTCAGTTTTTGTAAGTTCTGTTTGCATCATAGTGTGATGGTTACAACTAGTACAATTCTGAACAATGAGACCATAAACACTTGAGTACTGACAGTAAGCTTCCCTTTTAACCTTTCTTGTTATCCTCAGTTCAGAGCACACAAAGAAATGCAGTCCAAAGACAGTTACTGCAGAGGGTCTCAGTACCCCAGCCAGGGCTCCAGAGGTCCACTCCTAAAAGTTTGGAATATAAAATTCTCTCCTCACCATCATATATTTCTTCACAGTCCTCTCATGGAGGCAGAGCCCTGAACAGCACACTTTTCCCTTTTTATTTATGTGAATTCTCATGACATGTCATGCACCACATTCGTAGCAATCACTGACAGATAGTTAAAGTTTCTAACGGGCTACAAGGGAAACCATTTTCCACCAACTGTTCTCCTACATGCCAGGATAAAATATATATCTTGTGGACTAAATCTCTTCCCACTTGCATCCTGCCAAAAAGTGGGGGGTTTGTTTTTTAAACGAGGCTTGAATGAAATTCCATTAGCTATTCCTGAGCTATGGCACAATAACTATTCCAGCATAAAAAAATTCTAACCACAGATAATTGAACTTGTCTCAAACATGAGTTGTTTTCTGGAAACATGACATGGGAATAGCCTTTAGTATAACGGCAAAGTTATTTGGTTTGTACAATCTTCATTGAATCAAAAACAGTTTTAAAGACCACTTGAAACCATAAGGTATGTCAGTGTCTTAGAACAGTACTTTTAGATCAGCTGGGATGCTTTAGCCATAGATGTCTTCATGGATGGATGAATACACCCGTTAGCTTGCATGGTTTACAACCTATGTATGCGGAAAGCCATCAGAACTCAGAGGTTATCCCAGAATTGCTATCATCACTTTTTAATTTGTGATATGCCTTTCCAATAAAAAGAAACAGAATTATTTTTTAAAAAGTCAAAAGCAACTTTGCTTAATCCGTGTTATATTTTTGTGATATTTTATACTGTTGCTTTTGGTTTTGAATGCTATATCAACACAAGCACTGGGAAGTGAGAGATTTTATATGTAATTTGCTGTAGATAATTAATGAATGTAAATGGACTATAGAAGTTTTCACCCAGGCATGGTGAGAATTACAGCAGATTTCCTCTAAGAACTGAACATGCAGAAATTTTAAGTTTTTAATATGTCACTCGATTGAATTTAAGCTCTGAACAACTAAGTGAGGAATTTTATCCAGGCCACAATAAATGTGAACTTTGTTGGTGTTTGCACTTGATGCATCCAATGGTACATTCAGAATTCCAGTCTTTGAAAACCCTGGAAGATCACACATGGCTCACGGCTTCCTGCATGGCTCACCTTAATTCTCCACAGTTTTTTTTTTTGCTGCAGATACTGTACTGGCAGTTGGGAAACAAAGGGGGTGGCAGCCTCAACCTCCATGCTGACCACTGCAGATGACTCTAGGAAGGGCAGAAAAAATAAGCTATCCTGCTACCCAAATTCTGCTCCGATCCCCCCTTTCTCATAGCTTGGAAAGAAAACTGGATTTTCTCCAAGGCTAGACAGGTGGCAGGGAAATTTTTTTTGGTTAATTACCTCAGAATGCTGGGAAAGGTGTGCTGCTACCTCATGTCTGCATTGCGCTGCCTCACACTGGTAATTAAGCTGATCAGTACTGGTACATCGACCCACCAATCAAAGCTGGGTATAAGCGATATTTTGAGGAGACAAAGCATTAAACAGCATTGAATTAAGAGTTTGGGTAATCAAGATGGCACATGTTCTACTTGAAAAATAAGGCAAATCCTTCCAAAAGAGGGACAGCTGGCATGCTGCAAGTCAATCTTAACTACAAGAAATGTATTTCTTGCTTTAAGAGTCACAGTTGGGGCCCCTGTGCAGGCTTTTAGCTAATGAGTTGATAATGTCTCCTTCAGGAGAAGGGAAAAAGGCCACTACTCAAATTTTCCTTGATTCCTCTTCATTTGGGATCTTGGCAAATCAAGGTTGGCTCTAACATTTTTATAATGACCAGTCTTGCCAATGGTGGACTCAGTGACAACTACACTTAACCCAGTCCTAAATTAAATATGCTTTCTAAGTGAAAAATTGGAAACTACACATAAGTGATTCAAGCAAAATTAGGAAAACTACGTGCCTTTACATAGCATGCATGTTTCCAGCACTACAAGCATCTTAACATTTCTGAATACTAGGCTAACCCTTCATATTGTGACATTCTGAACACATCCAAATTTAAAGCATATTATTTTCAATGAAATCTTTTCTGTGGAGAATACCATAGCAAAGTCGATTTTGTATAATTAACAACAGAAAAAAAAATATTTTCAGCTATCAGCGCTGACAACAAAAATGCAGCCTCATGTATTCCTGTAAAGATGAGCATGAGAGATGTTCTCTGCATTTCTGACAGGAAATAATGTGCTACCCTGCTGAATCCACACAAATGTAAAAACAAGGATGAAGATGCAAAGTTGGTAACTGTGTTACTATTTTCCAGAAGCAAAGCAATTCAGCCCAAGCACAAATATGTCTGTGGCACCTGCAATTTACTGCAAGTATCTGTGGAAGCACATAAGCACATTCAAGTTTCCAATTTGGTGTCCAGGCTTCATGGTGGAGCAGTTACATACTTTCAGTCATCTTTGCTATAGCCTTCATAAAATGAATTAATTACTAGTCAAGTTAGGCACTCAGTTAAGCATGTATGTTTTTGTAAAACTGTTTCTTACTATCACCTAACTTTACAATGCCCGCATTTACATATAACTTAGTGTGCAAGATATTTCTAGAAACAGACTCTTTCAGTTTATGGGCCCTAAAATACAAACTACAGCAGAACTTCAAAGTAGTAATCAGTATTAATTGCAGTATTCATGGAAATTTTTAAAACATAAATCAAATTAATAGATTACACAATTTCTAAACTATTGCTCAAAAACAAACTAGATAAATAATTGCTTACACTGCTTTCTTAAAGACACATTCCTGCCAAGTGTGAGTTAGACACTAGTCTTAATTCTAAAAAAACAAGAAACTCCCGCATTTGCTGAATTTAACTATTCTTAAGTATAAAAATGCTTCAAAATTAATATAAGCATTAGGATGGCAAGTTAAGACTGGAGTCTAATTCTGACACGCAAAGGTGACATAACATGAAAAGCTGCTAGACCAACCTTCTAATAAAAATTAACAATACAATCAAATAAATTAAATGAGGCCATTAAAACTATTAAAGTCATTAATCAAACAGAAAACAAATCTTTTGATTTTGGGAGAAATACTAAGACTCCAAACATCTCTCTGCAATCTGTTTCATCATTTCAGTAATTTTCAACATGAGTCTGTCCTTGTCTGGATCCAGTGTATGCTGCCTCCCGCTCCTCCCCCACTTCTCTAATAGTGTTCAGAGAGAACTTCAAGATGTGGGCTAATGGAGCTGGCATGGGTTGGAGTTTAATATTGCATGTGCTTAACTTTTTGTGCAACTGACCAACATGACATGTCTAACTGTATAAATGGAAGTTTTATGGTGATAAGATCAGTAGTTACTGAGATATTTATGTGACATGCTGACAGATATAAAACTACAAAGCTTGCTTTTATGCCTTACATCCTCTAGAAAAAAAAAATAAATACTAAGATGACGGGTCACTTTGAAGAGAATTTATTATCTAAATTACCTAATACCTGGCTAAGCTCTAATATGCAAAATGAGGTCTCAAAAATGCTATTAAAACTATGAACTTTAATTTCAGAGGATCTCAGTATTCTCTGCCAAATGGGGCAGAGTACAGCCAGTTTGCTTGTCTTGCTCTCTCTCTCTAGATCATTGTGCTGTCATCCAACCCAAAAAAAGAAATATGATGACAAAAACCAGAAAAAGGCATAAGATGTCTCTGCAGTTTTTACACTCCATAGGTTTAGGTCTCTCAGGAAGATTTGCATTGCTGCTGAGGAGGAGGAGGAGGAAGACTGAGAGTGGAGAAAGTCAAGATTAAAAAAAGTATAACCTCTGGATTAAGTGGAGTCTCTTTTACATTTTAATCTGGGGAAAACCAAACTCAGAAATTCTTGCAGAATAATATGATGATGATGTTTCCTGCTGCTCACTCCCAAGCTGCTCCCACAGCTGAAGTTAAAAGCCTGCTCTACTTCTGTATTTGATGTGAATTTTACTTCACACACTGGAGGGGAGCAGCCACAACACTCAGTAAAAGAAAGGAGAACACCCTGCTGGCAGCAAAGAAAGGAGGAAAAAAAATATATATATTTTGAAAGAGTTAGGAGACTTGTAGGAAAACATAAGGCCAGACGGAAAGAGAAATTTCACTTCAGGAGACACAAGTACCAGGTAGTGTGCAAAGAACACTGACCCTGAGAACAAGATAACTCAGAGGATAAACAAACCAGCAGACCAGGGAGAAGTGCAAAACATTCAGCTGTGGTGTTACTTTCCCATGAGGTCAGACCCATCTGTGCTAGCAAGGATGTTCAGTGCTCTTCATCCCCACCCTGATTTGTTACTGTGCACATTTCCCACAGGAATGATAATCTGTATCACTGGTGCCAAGAAAACCAATGATTCTTTAGCATCTCAGTGATGCCCTATAATCTTCTGCTCTAGCCCATCCACATCCACACCCTCTATGACACTGAATCCTGCTCAGTCGCCTCCCAGCATCCAGATACCCAGAGGAACACATGCTAAACATCTGCCATAAATGTCCATTCTTTGTGTATCTCCAGGCATCTCAGAGAGAACAGGTAAGCTTGGGTGAGATGTGTTTTTCTTTGTTAATCCAAAACTTTCATTTTCTAATTGCCTACAAATCTGTTTCCCTCCCTACAGCCTTCTTAATAGGAGGTATTTTATTTCTTCAGCCTGCCTCTGGTCTCGTCTGAAACAACTGGTGGGAGGGAATAAAAGCAGCAGTGGCATCCAAAGTGAGGCTTGGAATAAAGAAACAGAAGAGCATCTAGTGTTCCTGACCCCATAACAAGAGCACAGGATCACCATGTCTGTCTGTGAATCAGCACAACATGTGAAGGTTCAGAAAATGTTGGGACTGGGACACAACCTAGGTTTTACCATTTAGAATTACTTGGTTCAATAGAAAGTGCTGGATTTTTTTTGGGAATAAACTTATAAAACTTGTTAGACCTACAGCACATACATAGCATTTTTTGCATCAGTTTCATTTATATGCAATATTTAGGAGGTCAGACTTAATTATTCCCCTGGCTTTAAAGCATCTATGCTTGCTGTTGGAAGAACGAAATGGGAATTCTCATACATATATTTAGAATTGGTTTAAAAATTAACAGTATCTAATGGGAAATCTCCCTATTAATCACCCATCTCAAAACCCTTTTTTGAGAGAACGAAATGGCACTGTTAAAGCTCTGTAGTGCTTTTTCTGGCACCATCAGGTTAAGTTTATTTTGGACAGTGCTAAAGAGACTGTGTTGGTTGTGCCAACTGACCATGATGACTAATATATGATTAAGATTCTTGACGATTCCTCTTGTGTCAGCAGGAACACATCCATTCCTTTGTCTTCAGACAATGCACAAACCCAGGACTGATTGCTCAGATATTGTTGGTGGCTCACATATGAGCCATCACATAATGATTAGATAGAGCTGACAGAAATCAGATTCTAATAAGTGCAAGATAACCTCATATTTTAATTTAACCTGAAGTACTAAAAATGTACTTCAGTGGTTGTTGGGTCATTGTAACACCAATTAAAGCCCAAACATTGGTGGCTCTAGCTACTACTGAAAGAAGGCATGTCATATTAAACTAAAACTAAAAAAACTAAAACTAAACTAAAACACTATATATACTTTTAGGTTAAACTGTTGTACTGGACACAAAAACAGCAACACAAGCGAACAACAAATCCCCAAACAAACAGAAACTACCTGTCCTTTTCCCCTCCTATCCTACATTTTTCCTTGCTTCTTCAAAGTAGTTTTTCAGTTTTGCCAGGCAATAGCCTGTTACAGCATACATAAATGTGATTTTGTTTAGGGGACATTAAGGATGCATGTGACAAAAGAGTAGCAGCATATCAGGCACGAATTAAAATCCGTTACTGCATTTTAGTTTATTGATCTACTGTAAGCTTCTCAGCATTGTCTAATTTAAATAAAACTTCAATTTGTCACAATACTATAAATAGAAGGCAATATTGATCAGAGTGCCACCAGCCTGCTGAACTTTTGTTATCACTGAAGCCTGACCAGTTAATGTTGAATGTTACAATTTATTACATTGCAAAGTACAATACAACACAATAGCATTTAGATTTATAAACAAAGATATGCTGAACTACTGAAAGCAAGTTCAGTCAGCTCTGAACAAGAAGAGCGTTCTGATTTACTGGTACTCTGCAGCATTATTTCCCAACCCGAGGCAATATTTCATTACCTCTCTGATACAAGCACCTGTGAACTCTGCTGAAGATTGAAGAATTTTATTTCTTGTAGAGTTTTAAACCCCAGCAAAACATCTGATGTCCATCAGTGAAGATTCATCACTGCTGTGGTACTTTTTTTAGCTTTTGAGAAACACTACAAGTTAAGATGGGCAAATGATGTCCTGGGAGTCAGAACCTTCAAAACAAATAGTGGCATATACCAGGCCTCTAATGTCACTTTTCTCCACCTATTCCCCTTCACAGGAGTAAAAAACTGAAGTAAACAGATGTCAAAACAGCAAACTTACAGATAAATTCCATATTAAGGCCTGTTCTAAGGCAACAAGCAATAAAACATTATCCAGACAAAGAATATTTCATTACAGTTTTTCCACTTTTGAAGGTGCAATTGTTTCAGGAAAATTACTGAATTGCCTTAAAGCCAGGAAAGCACTGGTGCTGCTTTTCAAAAGGCACATGGCTCACCTTTCATTCTAGGTGCAGAAGGGAAGGTTCCTCAGGTTCTCCTCCTCTTGAAGGGATAGGCCACTGGAATTACCTACGAGACAGAAAAACATCAAAGGAAACAGGTCTCTGGGGTTTGCTTCAGAACAGAACTAAATCAGCACTTACCAGCTGTGCCTGGATGCAGCACCGCTTAGTGAAACACAATGCTCACCCACACATGGACAAGAGGAAATCATAAGCCAGCAAGGGACAGCACAACAGACTGCTCAGGCACTCCAGCAGGGAAATCCTATGGCATCACAGTATCAGAGGAGCCTCTCTCTAACAGGAAGAAATATTAACAGGGGCATGTATTTACCTCTTCCTTGTAAAAATCCCAGAAATGTGACTCCACCAGTTATTTCACTCAGACTCCTGTAAGTGCAGGATGGTAAGGCTGTCTTAGTGAAACTGATGTGAACTGTCCTGCATGTCTTAAAATGAGTACAAGAGAAGGGATCTGAACATAGGAATGCAGGCTGCACCCAAACAACCTGCAGGGGGGACCCTTCAAAACAGACAAGGCCTCGTGTCTACTTCTTCCTTCCAGGGCAGATCCCTTCCTTCAGCTCCCCCTGACCAGCAACTTTTGACAATTCCCTGCAACTCTTCCTCCTCAATGCAGCCTGTCTCCTTTCTCTGTCACAGCTGAATCCTTTAGACAAAAGGTCTCTTTTCCTGACAGCACAGCAGCCTTCTCAGGAGGGTGAAGCCTCTCCTGTGCCTTTGCCTCACCCACACATCAGCATGAGGCACAGAGACTGCCTGCAACTCCTGCACACTCTTTGTGAAGAAAAGAACCTATGCTACAACCAGACCACAAACATCAACCTGATCCCAGGACACGCTCAGTTTTCTCTAAGGGTAGTTAAGCCATAGTCTGTTGGGGAAGAGGCTGCAAGAGCAGCAGCATCCTTCAGCAAAATCCCTTTTTAGAGAGGAAAAACAAACCATCTGTGGTGGGCTGCCATGAGCTGCTTGCCTGCCCTGCTCCAGGTGAGGCAGAAAGAGGCAGAAATGCCCCAACAGCCACCGAGGTTCTGGCTGCAGAAGGAGGTTGAATGGAGAGAGGTTCAGCTATGAAACTATGCAGGTAAATAACACTGATACCACTCTTATTTGAATTAGAAAACAATAATGTAAATAAAGTAATATTAGTATGCATATTTCCTGGGAGAATTCTCTCTCTCCAGAGCTTGATGCCTATGAGCCCTCAGCCAAAACAAAGGTCACCAGACATTAGATTCTTTCTTTTCTCCTTTTAACAGAGAATGCAAGCTAGCCTAAGACTTTCAGATTGAGGAATTACTTGTTAAATTTGGAACTGTAACTAAACACTGTTATGGTAGAAACAATGCTGAGTTTTTAATTTTACTTCTTTATAACAGGAGCAGTCATTTTGAAATGGTTTCAGGTGAACAGGACGTGATTTAAATGGAGCTTTGTGGACATGGTATGTGATTATCAGATTAGCCTTTTAGTCTTTCATTCAAAATTCAGCATATCTCTAGATATTTTTTATTCTGTTATGTTAGGTGTAATGTGGTCTTAATGTACAGGTGCATGCACTTGTAAAATGCCCTGATCCACGTAAATATGCTGATTTCCTCACTGTGAAGGCATTCCTGCAAACATAGTCCGCTCCTCCTCAGCAAGGCAGCACAGGAGAAAAAAAATCCAAAAAACCCACCAAACTAAAACAAAACTAAAATCAATCAGTGATATTTTAAAGCTTGATTTTTAGGTAGCACAGATGCAAGACACCCAACTTAGAGAGATCAGACAGTCTGCAAGTTGAGGAATTTTAGAGGAATTTGGCAAGTATAACTGACATTTGGTTGTTTCCTACTTAAAATGTAATTTGATGTGATATTTGGCAGTTCTTTAAATCTTCTTTCTAGGAAAAAAAATTCAAATAACAAATTAAATCTCAATTTTAATAATCCCCTAGCTATAATTATGAATTTTACATTTTATACTGATAAAACCTTCCATCTGCAAAGTTTCTAGTTCTGTAATTCACCCAAACAAGGAATTTAAGTAATAATATCTTATATCCTTGAAAACAAACAATAACAGTACAAAAGCAAAATTCTTTGCATAACCTGTCGCAAACATACCAAGAATATGTTAAAATAAAACTGATAAATAATATTAGCTAAATAAAACAAGGAATGACTCACGCTGCTGCAGGAAACTTTGAAAGCAGAAAAGAGGTTACATTCACAGAAGATTTTATTGATTAAAAAGTATTCACACTAACCTAATCAAAAGTTTGGCTTTTGCATCCCCCTTTTTCAGCTGTCAAATTTTGGTCTGAACACCACATTTTTTTACTTCTTCTGCCAAAGTCTTGTTTAGTTTATGGATTCACAACTGGACAGAAAGAAAAAGGGAGTCCTGAGACAGGCAGAAAGATAGACAAGAGCAGAGTTGAATAAAGCCAGATCAGGTGAAAAGGAAATGAGATCTGGAAAAAATCAAAAGGCAGGAGGCCTAGGGAAGGACAAGAGCACATATGGGAGAGGATTTGCAGATTGAAAGATATAATGATGGGGAATGGCAGCTAAGAGACAATGAAACCAGCAAACAGATGGAAGGAAAAAGGACAGGGAAAGAGAAATGAAGTTCAAAAGTGCCAGAAATGGAGCAGGATCTATTTAACTAAAAATCAGATATAGAAAGAAGCAGAATGCAAAATAAGAGAATTTACTATTAAAGAAAGACCCTGCATTAAGCTCCTCAGTGCACAGGGTTCCACATGAGGAAGTTATATTTCTCTTTTTTTCCAAGAAAGTCCAATATTTGGAACAGTTTCAATGCAGAGGTAGAGCTGGTGAGAAAGAGTGTATAACCAAACCTCCTGTATATTTTTAATTCTAGCAGTAATGATATCTATTTTAAATAGTCATACAAGTACTAGCCGGATCCTTCAGAGTTGTCCTATTCATTTCTCTGTATATAAACAGAAAGAATTCCATTAGGCAAATAAACACCTCTTGCCTTCTGCTGAGAAGCATGCACTAAGAGTCTTTACGAGTTCACTGCAGTGAAAAACTTTTCAGAGATGCATGGTATGTAACAAGATCCATCAGTTTCATTTTCACAACCCTTATTAAGATAGACACATACAAAATCTGGTAGATTCTCTGCTTTCCAAGAATTATATGAATTACTGAACATTTTTTAGAAATGCATGTTATTTTCTATTTTCCTTTTAAAATAACCCCTTGACAGTTAACATGGACCACTGTATATGCATATTAGCATAAAACCTAACACATTTTAAAAACTTACAGATTGCAGTAGCTATTTTGGGTTGGGGTTTTTTTGTTTTTTTTCCACATAAATATGGTATATGCTAAGATCTTTTAAAAACACATAGTTTAAACTTTATGGGTTATTCCATCTCTTTACTTTTATTACTACTAAAGAAATACGCGTTTAGATGGATAAAGTATCTAAGTAACCTGTGGAAAATATTACTACCTGAATTGGAAGACAATTTTAATCTCAAATTTCTTGCCATTAACCAAAGGAAAAGTGGATAACCTGTGGAAACAAATTCAGGTTAAAAAAAATGGCATTGCTAATTCAGTTTCTTTGTTGAATATAAGGTACAACAAGGATCTTTATCCTGCAGAAGGAAAATAAAAGAAAATATGTTTACTCATGACAGGCCTTAGCTCATTAAACCTGGCATAGATATTGCAACCAGGAAAGTCAGACAGCCTAAGTCGTCTAAAGATTTGTCCCAGTGAAATAGCTTTAACTTTTCTTACCCCAGAAGTCCAAAGGTCCTGTTCCATATCATGAGGAATGCTCATCTGCAACTGTATGTCTGTATCCACTATAGATAAAACAGAATAGTCCTTTCTTCTCCCTTCCTGAAAGTAAAAAATTTCTTATAAGAGCTTATTTCCATTTGAGAAGAAAATGGTCTACAGCAGTGTAAGTTCATCTGTGAGGGGGCTTTTACAGGTACAGTTATACCATGCACATCACTGTGTTACCAGCATACATCTTCTGACTAGACTGGGAAAGTAGCATCTGTTTGGGAACAAACAAGCAACTCTTAAAAATATGAACAGCCAAGAATGTTTCAGAAAGGAAGGAATTAATATCTAGGCAGTGTTATACCTGCTTGATAAATCATAGCAACTGCTAAAATAAAAACAGCCATTGAACATGTATCAAATCAGTCAGCACCTGGCTTTATTCGGGTTCTTTGTTGGTTTTTGGATTGTGGTTTAGGCTATTATTTAATTTATACTTTGTTTAAAACAAAGCCCCAGGTCAGTCTTGGTACTTTTTTTTTAGCTAGGCAAGATATGAATGCCTGAAAAAAGGCGTTTCCAGTGGAAAGGCTGACAACCCCTTAGGTGTAGAACTGTGAATGATGACACCTTGATCAGAGTTGGAGAAAACATTCAATGTGATATAAGCTACTGAACTAAGTTGTAAAATGACAAGGACTGAGTGAATACTTTTTAATACAGATAATATTGTTCATGTAGTCTATAAATATAGAATTAAATGTTGACCTCTATCTCCCATGTCAAAAGTCAAAGTCAGTGTCAGCACATACTGTTTTTATTTGTTTCAAGAGAAAAATAGATCAACAACATTAACCTCACAATGAGCAGAGAATTGAATGAATTAAAAAGCAGTACCCCATAAATCCCTTTCCTTTTATTGGCACAGTGATAAAAATGCCTAGGGCTGAGAGGAAAAGGGTAGTCTCAAACACTAGTCTGAGATGCTCTATGTACACAGAGCTGTACATCACATGCTAAAGCAAAGGAACAGAGATATTAAGATTCAGACAGTCTCATATAATACCCAGTATCCATCAAACTGAGTCACAGCATCCTGCAAAATATGGCACGTCAGATATCCCTAAGACAAGTAGATTATCAAAAGATACTTTAAAATCAACATTAGACTTCCACCTAAATTTGGAAAAAAACATTTCACAAAACAGATTAAATATGAAAAAAGTATTTTATTCAATACTGTCCATACTTGCTTTATACCAATAATTTAAGACACCACCTGGAACAAATTCCATTGTGTTTAGAGCGTTTCTAACTTCATTGGTCCAGTATCTCTTCAAACTGCTGTCTCACTGTGATAGGACTCAGAGATACAGCATTTTTCTCCTGTTTAAAAAGTCATTTTTTCCAAAACACCTCATAATAATAAAGGCCCCTATTTAACAATGCAGTAGTAAATTTGACAGTTAACTAAAATGAGCAGTTTCAAGTGCAAATTCAGTTAAATTGCAATTTTTAGTGCTGTATTATTAAACTGAAAATGTTCTAAAGATTCACAAAGTCAAAACTAGGACAGAAACAAAAGCATTTTCATGTTGGTTTAGGGTTTTCTAATCAGTTTCAAGAGAAACTGACAAAAAGTAAGATTTAAAAATGAATCAGTGTAACAAAAAGAAAAGGAATGGTCTCATCTGAAAAATTCAGCTGTTAGTTTTTGTTTACATTTTCTTATCCTCCTGCAGCTTGCAGAATATACACAAATTCTTCTGTTTAAATGCTCCAACGATTATTTGTTGGCAATGTTGCATCACATGAAAAACATTTCAGAGCATTTGCACTGTGTACCAACACAAAAGCAACTAACTACAATATTTGTCAAATCTGAAGCCTGTTCTGTAGTAGTTTACTGGAATCTAATGCTGTTTCTCTTCCTGAAAGGGGCTGGCTGAGTTTGAGTTTCACCATTAAAGTGTAGGCTTGGAATGAAAGCTTTACTCACACATACTGCTGAAGGCAGGTAAACTGAAGCTAATCTACATCTCAGTGAGAAAAGCCTTCTCAGGCTGAACATTCACAGGATTTGAAAGAATTTTACAGCTGGCTATAAAGAGCAACTTTTCTGCTCCACATGTATTCATGCAGCTTCTGGGCAGAACCAGTCACGGCGCTTTTCATAGCTGGATGATCAGAAGACTTCTCCATAACTTCTAGCGAAGAAGCAAAGACATGTTTTATTATACTAAAGGATTATTGGCATGTGGGGCAAGACTGAATGGCTGTATAAAGCTTGTAAACTTAGTCATAGCTTCACACAGAGAAATAATGTTCAATAGGATAGCCACTTTCTAATTCACACAGTTGATAAAATTAACAACCTTGGTTTTAAACATCTTCTTTTAATTTGAAAAATACTGCCTGCTGCACAAAAAACAAACAAACAAAAAGGGTGATTAGTTTGCATCTTAGTGTTATAATATTGTAAATTTAAAGTTTACCTGCTTCATCATTCATGTAACAGATGTGTCAACTCTACAGTATGAATAATGTGCAAGTTTACAGTAGGTGGTGGTTCACCACTGAGAAACAAAGCCAAGGTCCTGTATTATAACTTGAGTCGAGGTGCCCAGCCAGCAGTCTGGTGAGCCAGGCACCCAAGACTGTCAGGATGGATACCAGTAGAAATGAAGCTCCACAGAAAGCAAATGGAAAAGACATAGAACTGCAAGAGCTGGATCTCCAGGAGCATCCCTGTAGAGTACACTGACAGGGGCTCTAAGGCAGGAGTTTGGCAGTAAGATAAATACATGAATGATGCTACTGCCTCCTCCTTGGTGCTGCCCTTTAACCTGTGCTTCTCTGAGTACACTGGAAGAGTCTTTTGCTGCTTGTTGCTCTTAAGTGGTAAACACAAATAAATAAACACACTGATATGCAAAATTTGCTGTATATCTAGAAAAACAATTATCATCTTTCTTAAACGGGTAATTATATTGCTGAACTATATTTCAACACTAAGTAACAAGAAACAGAACACAGACAACTTAAAATGCTAAAGAAGATCTGAGCATGTGAACGGGAAACAAAAAGATGACTGACAGTGGCTGTTGATGTTAATTGATAAAAAAATATATATTTGTAAATAACAGTATCCCAACACATCATTATTTACAATTTAAGAAATTCAGCAGTCAATGCTGAGATATGAATTTCCTGCTTGTCATTTTCTCCCAGAATTTTAAAAGCTTTCGGATGTTTGTTTTTCAGATGGGAAAATTCTTCATAATCCAAGAAGTTTGGCATCAAATGTGGCCAATAGATGGCACATATATTACCTGGGATAAATTACACGTAGATGCCATTTTGAATTAAAAATAGCATATCTGCATGTTAGGCATGTCTGTTTTTCAATAACATTTCTAAGATGTGTTCAGCTAATATCATGATCTTCTAGTTAAACTGATAAAGAGAAACATATTTAATGTATTTACTCTTGTTTATTATTATTATTACTATTATGATTTCAATAATAGTGAAATACAGATAAATCTTTGGCTAGTTGAATTTTTAGCATAAATACCAAAAACTTCACATGTATTTAGCATACTGTTTCCAGTTATGGAGAAGCAGATTAGCAGATAAGCCTTGTAATAATCATTAGCTAAAATTCTCTGAAACAAGCTACTGTCAGCTTCCACTTTCAGAGCTGAGAAAAATGCTCATTAGCTTCTACTTCTTGTAACAGAGGATTCACTGTTAACTAGGATCCAGATCCCATGTGTTCAGTCTCCCTGCAGACATGCATTCCCTTCTAGTGATTCTATCAAAAAGCTCTCACAAAAAAACCCAACCAACCAACAAAAACCCAGGATGGTAAAATGCGTACAGTCAGTAGGACTGAAAGGTACTGAAACCTGCAACACCAGCTGCAGAAAAAAATAAGAAGTACAGCTTACCTTCATTTCTTGAAATCAGAGTCATCTGAGAATATTTTTCTATTAAAATATAAACCATGTAATTACTGATTCTTCCTGAATACTTTTCGCTACACACATACCACACTTTTAAGAAGTTAAATATTTTTGTAATTCTTCATTAAAATAGCTATACGATAACAAGTTAAGCTGGACCAATTTAACATCTTGTAAGGCCATTAAGAATTTACTGCTAGAAAAACAGAAGTTAACAGAGAAATTATATGCCACATTTTCACATCTAAGCTTGAAGAAATAGCTTTTGAAACTCCAATGCCTCTCTCTCTAAATGTGCTCTTATTGTCATTCTTTTGATCTATTTGAAAAGAAATAAGGACAACCACGGAGCTACATATGCCACTCAAAAACACAAACATGCTCAGTGATATCAGGGAAAAACTAAATTAGAGCACAGATCTGTTAGTAAATGAAGGAGAAGGACTCGTTAGTTCCTTCAGTGAAAGCAAGCTACAAACCAATCCAATTCAGAATTTATCCTTCTCATTTATACTGTAACACATTTGTGGGATCTTGTTTACTAGAAATCACCCAGGGGAAAAGAAAAGGAATCTAGACTAATAAAAAAGTGCTGAAATGAATAAGGTGCTCACAGCTACTATTGCTTTGCTGACACCAAAGAGAAGCAGGTAAGGTTTTGTCACAGTTCTGATATCCCCCAAATGTTGCTGCTGCAGTGTTTCTGCCCTTTTAGTGCAATCTGAAAAAACATACTTTATATACATTTCTTACTACATTGACAAGCCAAAGATTTTATTTTTTTAACCCATTTATGGTTTCAAATTAATGAAATTAGATGAGACTGAAGCCAATGACAACTGCTAATCTGTAAGCAACAAGCAAGGAAAAGCTGATAGGAGTACAGCTGTTTTATTTTAATTGAGGAATGATTTTGTGTTGGAAGCACTCAATATTCACAGCAAATTAAAAATAATGAAGTGAATTGATACCAATGATATTTTTTTTACCTACTATCCCTTTGTAAATCTATTTCTTCACACAAATTGACATGTCTAATTGATACATACGCTATTATTCCTCATTAGCAGGCTGAATAAAATAATTCTTGATTAAATTTATTGCAATTTACAATCCAGCATAATGTTTGCAAGCCATAAAAGTCAATCAACAGGAAACATAAAAAAACAGATGACATTATTACTTCTTATAGATACACAATAATTCCATGTGTATCATGGAACCTTCCTAAGCATCTCTTTTCTTCTCAGAAACTAAGTTCTGTCCTCAACAGGTCACTTCAATTTTGCATGACCAAAAATGTATTTAACTGCATACATTCTTCTATGGTTTTCGATAAAAAACACCTCAGATAAACAAGTTATTCATGTATTTAGTAATCTGTTAGAAGCGGTCTGGAAGAGCCAGTCTTCTACTAATACTCAAAATTATGTGGAACAACTGATGATTTACTTTGTGTGGAATAGGGTGTTTGATTTATATTGCGTTATCACTGTGTGAAAAATGTTACAGTAGTAAAACTTCAGAATTTCAATAGAACAAAGAATGTCAATAGAAAATTTGACAAGTGAAACATATTCTATAATGCAAAATTTCCAGCCAAAATAAAATTGAATTAATGGCAGGTCAGTCTGTTCTTTATAATTTTAACTTATTCCACACCTTGCCCTGACCTCCACTATTTTGTAGGAAATTTTTTGCCATTATGAAGCTAGCAGAGCAGCTATTATGTTACTTTCTTCTCTAATGGCAAGGAAAGTATGTTATGACCAGACCATTTCTATGGCCTATTGCTCCTATTTCTCTGTAGAATGCTGGCAGCTGGCATAAGATTGCTGGCCCCACTTAAGCTGGGCTTCAGACTTGAGAAATAATTTACCCGAAAATGCAGTGTATATGTTATATCTAGTACAGACATAGAATAGCCATCCATCCTACTTTTGTCATCTTAGGTTAATACTATTTCTTTTTGAGGAAGAATTTTGGATGCCTTTATTATGTCTGTGCCCTCACTGTAGTCTGACTCAGATTGTCCAGATGAGATGGAAGAAACCGATCAAAAAAGTAAGATAATATTGCATAGGACCACAGAATTTGAATTAAAAACTAAACCTTACTGGGAATATTTTCCATTCATATTGTATATCATGTTCTTTGTAAGAAAGGTCAATTTATTAAAGTGCTGGGGCAGTTGCCATCTAAAATTAGAATTACAGTTGCACAGGCAACTGAAATTAAGATAGTGATCTTAAAGGTGTAACATGATGGTCAGCTTTGAAAAATAATCTGTTTTGCATTCTACAGATATTTTAGATTCACAACTACATTATTGTACAACATGGCTTAACCAACAATTGTTATTTTTACTTAAGAAATTTGATCAAATCCTTGTAGAGGCAACATGTGACAGTCCAGAAAGGCCACTGACATTTTAAAACTGATCTTTAAATTTCAGAAATAAAAGGCAGGAACAAAACCAGCTGTTTCAGGATTCATTTCCTGTTTGATACATAGTATTCAGCACAGTAAACAACTTATCTGCCAGAAGTAAAAAAATCAAAGAACTCTATGCTGCCTGAATAGAATGTTTTAAAGAACACTAGAAAGTGGCCCCAAAATAGGAGTCCTTAGAAGCAGGCACAGGTTTTCTAGCATTCTTAGGGGAATCTTCCATTTCCAAGTGCTCTCACCAAAAAATGCACAGTGCTCTACATGGAAGATTATCTTTAAGGGTGACCAAAAGTATTTCCAGCTACTATGCTGTCCACAACAGAGCAAAAATAATCATGAGGTACAGCAACAACCAAATCTTATCTAAACTAAATTCTAAGATGTGTGTCCTCCACATTGCATTTAGCCTCCACTGTCAAAGTTAACTAATTCATTAAATCTTTCCATACTATTTCTCTAGACAATGTTTGAAAAGCAGCTTACATATCCAGTTCATTCATTCTGATTCAGGGTGATGCCCAGGTCTATGCAAACCCAGAGAGAGCAAAGGCCACCACCAGCTGTTCAGTAGGCAACCACCATCTCAGTACAAGCTAAAACAAGGGCCAAAGGCAGTGCCAGCTGCCCAGAGAAACCAGGGCTGCAAGGGCTGAGTCTTCATCCCATGTTGTGCCTGACAGTGGAAGATGAGCCAGCACAGGGCTGTGGGTCACATCGTTTCATTTGAAAGGAACAGCAGGAACTTATGGGGCTGAAAATATCACAAACCAGCATGATGTCTCTCTGAGAGGGCTCCCCGAGTGACCCAGCTCAGCAGCCCTTGTTCCGACTGCTGTTGCAGAACTACAAGCATGCATTATCTTGTAATTCAGAAATACCAAATTTAAGAAAAACATGATGGAAGAGATTATGATCAGCCTTAAATATACCATTTTCATTCAACTCTAACAAACTCAATAGGAAGACTACTTTGAAAATGACCACAACAAACTGAAATTCCATAGTCTAGGTAGTTCAAGCATATTGAAATAAAATTATACATATATGTATACACACATGCATGTGTGTGTATAGTGAGGGAGGACCTATTGCCTTCATATATGTATTTTTACTGTTATATGGTTTGGGTATGTAAGGAATACAAGATCACAAATCTTTAAAGTTTAAGGATATTCTGCTCAGGATGCCTTTAGCTGCAAACATTAAAAGCAAACATTTATAAAGAGTTTTGTAATTTTCAAATCTTAATAGCATTTGAAATGAGTAAAAAAAATGTTAAAATATTCTCTCACTTTTTAATGTTTGCCATCAGAGAAGAAAAAGGTATTCTCCAGTTGAGGCTATACCAAAAGGAAATACACACATTGATATCTACAATTTGATACACATTCCAAACACAAGCAGTAACAAATTTGGTGGCAAAGCTGTCAAAATATGTTCCGCGAATACATTGGCAAGAGATCTGGACATACTAAAGAAATTCAGTAAAACAAAATAGGTGCCAAATGGGGATGTTTGACAGAGTGTTCAAAAATACATTTAGACCAAAGCAGGAACACATCCAACAGAGAGATTCTCTACATAATTTATCATGAAACTATTAGAAATAATTGGCCAGTGATTTCAAAATATTACATATACTTTTAATGTTATCAAAGAGCTCTGTTGCGAACCATGTGTGATTTCTTGGCGATTTAATTTTTGGCCACACAACAGCATTTTTAGACACAAGTGAAAATACTATATCCCATACTGTAAGTCAATCTGTAGTCTTTGAAATCACATCGAGCTTCCAAATGCTTTGAAAGGCTGCTAGGGGAAATACTGTAAAAGTCTGAATTCTCTGCAAGGCTACAGAGCGCAGCCCTTGCAGGGGCTCTGCCAAACGGATGCTTCCCTGCAAGACTGAAGGGACCCTGGATAACAAAGACATCATGACCAACCTCTCCAAGGGAGCAGAGCTGTGTCTGAGGTCACAGTGCCCCAAACATCCACTGCAGTGCAAGTGTCACTCTGCTGACATGAGCTGGGGCACTCCTGCCTGACAGCTGAAGGTAAACAGGGACAGCAGGTCTCAAAAGTTCTGTGAGTCTAAGAGGAGTAGGATAATTAACACACAATACCATATTTCAGGCATTTTCAAATAAAATAAAGTCTACTAAACCTTCCCATTCACTTCTTTGAATGCATTTAACCACTACAGACCCCTGCATGAACCACAGCCCTGGCTCCGCAGTCCAGTTGGATGTGTCGGTGAATAAAGAGAAAGCTGGAGGTGCAGCCTGTTCACACCCTTCACACGCATGAAATTCAAATTTCTACTGTTAAATGCTTCTCAAGAAATATAGGCTTGAGATAAAATCAGAGCAAGTCAAAATAGACTACTCAGAAAGGAGACAAAAAGAGGCCAGGCAGCACACATACATAAAAGACAGTGCTCTTCAACATCAAACCATCTCCATTAATTTGGTCAACCCTGAAGTAAAGAGTACCCCATATTAGTTCTCTTACCACTCAGGGCAGCATTCACACAGATTTGCACACCAGCTGAATACTTAACATCTTGAGCATGCACTGAAATTTGGAGTGCCTGCTCAGATCAAGTTGAAAGCTTGAGGCTCAAGGTATCTGGGGTTAAAAGCTGGCCCATCTGATGGGTATGAAAATATATTAATTTGCTTTACTAGGGCCTCTTCTGATCTACAAAAGTTTCAATAGCACACTAATCTAGGCCTCCCATTAGGGCATTCAGCCAAGTAAATAATATTTGTCATATGTTTGCTCTCACAAATTTGTTCTTGGTTGTTTTAAAAACATTTTTATTTACAGACCATGAAATTCCCCCCATTATTATCTTAAATCAAAGAAATGCACCCTGAACTTGAGGCAGTACAAGATAAGATTTGTGATTGTCCTTAACTCCTGGCAAGCTCATTCCTTACACTTGAAATGAGCCTCTCCTGAACAGACAAGCTTCTTACTAGTGCAGAAAGATCAAT
Source organism: Florisuga fusca (assembly GCA_038090715.1). NCBI lineage: Eukaryota > Metazoa > Chordata > Aves > Apodiformes > Trochilidae > Florisuga > Florisuga fusca. Next base: position 9,110,366 of record JAAWXA010000018.1, read on the forward strand.
TTCCCTGACCAACCAAAAAGAAAAAAGCAGAGAGATATAACTTAAATAAGCCCATAACTCCCTTTATTCAATGGCCATGAGAACTTTTCAGAGAAGCCCCTTGCTGTGCATCCTGTTAGTTCTTATTCATTTTGACATCCTCCAGGACTGCCTCTAGCTCCCTGTGTCACTCCCCACAGCTGTCCAGGGCTGGTGGGGGGCTCCTGCCCTCCCCACCTTAGCTGTTGAAGATTTGGGAGCAGGGCAAGGAAAAGCTCCAACTTCTGCTGGAGTAGAAAGTGGCAACAATTTTGTGGCTGCCTTCAGTTCCAGAAAAACCATTCTGGTTTTGGACAGCAACTTAAAAACAGATGCCAGTATGGATAAGGGTTTTTTTACTGATCATGAGATTCATTCTGTCAAAGGATCATGATTTTTCCTTTGAACTATGACTTTTGGACTAGATATCCGGCTTTAAGATATGTATTCTTTGGTGAACAAATAAATTTCCTAAAAAATGTACTATCAGCAATACAGACTGAGTTACCTAAGTGGGCATTTTTTTCTTTTGCATGAGCTCTTTTAATTGAATATCCCATCAGGCAGTATTAACTTTTAAGTTGCCATAAAATCAAATAATTGCATTTATTAACTTGTTTTAATTACCAAGCACAGATAAGCATATGTCCCACTTAGTCCAGGAAAATCTGAATGCACACCTGCTCCAACAAACAGTCTTTAAAATGAGACGTGAGGAAAATATTTGAATTACATTTCCCTGTTCCAACATACCATTTTTAAAAAGCACTTCGAACACTGAACTAGGCCTTTACGGTTAAGGCATTTTACAAGATGATACTGAGCTATGTTTCCTGTCTATGAAGAAGGCACCAGCATATAAAATGGTAGTGAATTTGCATTACCTCCAATCCATCATTCTTTGAGTGCGCAGGAAAAACTGTGAGACCTGCTGCAACAAAGCACAGCCTTGTGTTGACAGATTCTTATTTAAGTGACTGTGAATACAACAATTCCACAAATAATTTGTCAAGTGTGTGGCTGAACTAGCTCTGAACCCTGATAAATACCAACTCTCCTCACTGCTACAAAGGCATGATGTTCTGTGTGCGGGCAGTGAGTAACAAGCACCAGGATTTAACAATCAATGCTACTATATTTCTCTTTTCTTT
>JAAWXA010000018.1:9116534-9146534 GCA_038090715.1 Florisuga fusca
AACTTTTTCATTATGTAGTTTTCAGCCTCAACAGCAAAATAGTTAATTGCATCTATGCCAGGTGTTTCATTAATCCTGTTAGCTGTTAGACAAACCCTGCAGGAAAACAGAAGACAACAGCCTCTCTCTGATCACTCCCCTCCCCAGCCCATGCTCCCCTCCTCCCCCTCCATTCCCCTATAGGAACAGGCTGATGGCAGAACCACTTTGTGAAACTTGAAGGCTGAAGATACAGAAAATTCCATGCTTAGTCAGGAAATGTGGAAAAACAGCAGAGGTAAGTATGAAGTCCATTTCCCCTGCTGAGATTTAAGACAAAATGTCAAAATACCTGGGATTTGGAGCCAATCACTTTTGAAGATGGGCTGACCTGCTCTAAGCGGATGTGCTAATAAGCATTTATCGTTCACATTGTGACAAAACAGTGGTTACAGAGTAGGCTTTTTGCAGCAGAGATAAGGAAAGCAAGGGAGAACTGTAAAAGAAGTACTTTTTTAGGCTTTGTTTACTGTATAGGATGTAACAGTCAGGAACCAACATCAGCTTTCACACTGTAGGAGCTTAGAAAAGATACTAGAGAGTTTTCTTGAAAACAGGAGAAAGTTGCTCAGACTGTGAGGCTGAAGGATCCAGAACAGCACAAGAAGCTGTCTCTTCAAACTGCTGTCTGGGAAACTGATTCATGGGTCACCAAGGTCAACCCTAGGAATAATGTCTTTCAACTTTGCAGGTAGAGTAAGACATGAAATTTAGTTTCCAAGCCAGTTAGAAGTGTCTGATTGGCTTTTAGAGCTGAACCAGAAACTAAGTCCCAGTGATCTACTGCTGTACTACACTACCTTCTACAGAGAGAACCTGACAGTAGGACAGGCTCAGGTTTATTTTTCCTTCCTATGGTTGAATATTCTACCTGCAGTCATCTTGCTCTACAGCTAAATGCAAGTCTGCAAGTGATGATGAAAGGTATATTATAGCTGCATTGTTTTGTCTTTGCCGGGGATTGAGAATGATGTATTTGGGATTCAGCCGGTGTATTTACAGTAGTTTTAGTGACCCATAAAACATTGGATCTATATTTTGAAATATTTACAAGAGTAGCAGTCAACAGCTCTTTATCTACAATACTTTTTAATACTTCTGTCTCTTCCTTATTTCATCCTGCATTTTTTGTTGTTTTTCACCTCTGGTGTTATTTGTTGATTGTGATACTGTGCTAATATTAAGTTCTTCTGGATAAAACACAGGCCATTCCTTTGCGCATTTTTTTTTAAATAAAAAAAGGGGGGAAAATGAGATGCATCCAAGTCACCAGTGCACCAAATAAATTCACACAATGATGGGAAGAACTCCAATCTTTAAGAATTTTGAAAAAACTTATAGTACATTTGCACTACATGCAGAACAAATTCTCTGTCAGGAGGTACTATATCCACCATCCCCAGACACTTTTCCCCAGGGGAAGGAAGATTGTACAACGACCATTCCTCCCATTCTTAGGGAGGAATCACTCAACAGTCACTCTGCCCCAGTTCTGCTCCCTCATATTCTGCTTAGAAATATAATTTATTAATTTACATAAACCTAAGCCAACCTTTGTAGTCTGCCTACTTGACCTCACCCTAGGGAAACAAACCTTAATTTCCAGACTAAACAGCATATGGAATAAAATTCCAGGAAGACAAAAAGAGGTAAAATATTTCCCTAAAACAAAAAAAGAGGTAAAATAATTCCCTAAAACAAAAAAAAAATGAAGCAGCACTCATATAAGCCTACTATCAGTACAAGTGGAGTGATTTTGCAGCTCAGATAGGCTGAGCTGCACCTAGGTAAGAAATAGGTAATTCTAAGGGAGGGATAGGTTTAACTTAAATTTCAGACACACATTCTCTGTCCATAACCTCAAACAAAGACTGGCAAAAGGCTGCCCTGTATGAGAAAAGAGCAAAACAACTTACTTTTCTTTCACTGGCCTTTTTGTTTTTCTCTACCTGAGCAAGAGAATTGTGTTGGAGAGTTTGGAATAGAAGGAATCAAAAAACAGGGATGGCCTAAGTCTTACCAGAAGGCAAGGACAATATTGTGTTGGACATTTTTCTGCCTTCTGAAGCTCTTCTAAATTGGAAAATTGAACTGCTCAACATGCTTTAAGAAGAATAATTCAGTAGCTACTCCTGACAGCCCTCACCAGTTGTATCTCTGTATTAGCTAGTCCTAGTTACACCTAGAGAATAAAGGTAAATGGAGTTATGGTTACCTGTATTGGTTACTATGAATTTAAACAGTCCCTGTACCAACTTAGGTCACATTTGTAATCATACAGACATCACTGAATAAAGAAACAGGACCTCCTGCTAAAGCAGCACAGAGCTGGATCATCTCAATCCTAATGCCAGCTGATTAATTCCAGCTGCATACAGGGGCAACCAGGGATGGAGAGTGGCTGTTCCTCCTGCCCCACTAATGCTAACAACACAGGTGAAAAAGGGTTCTTGTGGGACTCACTATCCAGTCCTTTGGCCAGACACACGCAAAAACAGCCAAAACCTGATCCCAAATGTCCAGCAGTGCTTTAAACAAGAAATTAAGATAAATTAGAGAACCTTAGAAAACTAGGAATTTCTAAAAATAATAAGAGGAGGCAGGAGGATGTCACCACCTGAAAGCTCAACTCTTTTCATCTTACATTTTCAAGCTTTTTTTAACAAGGAGGATGAAACATCCATTCATTTAACAAGATGAGTTCAGGTCCTCTCAGAGGGTTACAACCTCAAAGGCAGGGCTCTCAGATTCACAGCAGCTATCGCAAGAGTCTCGATAAAATGGTGAAAGGCAGCAGTCCTGACTGCAGCAGCTGACAACTGTTTTAAGGCTGTATAATTATTTAGGGCAGGCAAACCCTCAGGGAATGCCTTGAAGGAATGAAGAATCTTTTACTCTTGCTTACAGCTTTTTTTTCTAAGACAGGAACACTGAGAAATGGGGAGTCAATGTATGGTTTATACTTTGATTTCACTGTCCTGTGCTGCATAATAAAACTTCTGAGGTTCTGATTAAATATTTTAGTTACAAGGTCCTTTTTTTTGCTGAGCTAAATTATTTAATTGCATAGCCATACCAAATATCCATCAATGTGGATTATTTCTTTATAAAAGCTGAAAATCATTAAGTGTGTTACCTCTATGACAGCAGCAGCAAATGTCAGCACTTTCCATGCAAGTATCAAAAATTGCTTTATAAAGATTAATGTAATTAACAAAACAGGGGGCAAGAAATTACAGATAAGCAAAAAGATGGAGAAAATCTAAGCAAAACAGCTAAGGCCTCATGTAGATTTAGTGACACTGACCAAAACAGCCTCCATCTCCTGTGCTGCACCACAAGAGCATCTAGAATCAAAATCAGATATTGATTTTGAATACATTTAATGTTTAAAACCAAAAGTAATCTTAATTATTTTGAACTATCTTTTAAAAGAAAATGTAACTGGTAGATCCATAATAGTTAAAATAAAATTGTGTTACTGAAATGGATAAGAAATCTCAGAATTGTATACAAATGGTATTTGTACGAATTAGATTACTAAATTATCTCTTAATTTTTAGAGGGATACCTGTTTGATGCCATATAGAAGAAAACTGTGTAAAACTCTAAGAAATGTTTGCATATATGCAAAATCAAATAAAAAGGATGGATTGGTTAGTTACTGTAAATGAAGCTTCTGTGTATTCTATTTCTATTTCTTTGTACTATGTTCCTTTTTTAAAAGCTATATAAAACACAAAAGATTTAACACAGAAGATTATGGCAGCTCTGGACTTGAACAATGTTACAGCATCCTTTTTTAAAAGTTAAATCATACTTGACTGTAGTTATAACAGTGTCCATAAAAATACAAACAACACAAGGGTAGTTCAGCTGCTGAATGCCTGCCTGATCGTGCTTTTTATTGCATGGACAAGATCACAATTCATACACTAACCCCATTTTCCCAATTCCCCAAGTTTCATCGTCAGGATTTGGAAATGTTGTGCAATTTATACTTGTAACTGTAACAGAAGGATGGAAACTGCAAGGACTGCCAGTATCAAATTCTTTGAAAGTCAGAGTAGGAGCTGAAGAGCACTGTGCTGGTGTAGGACTTGTTGAAGGGACACACCTTGTGGAGACATTGTGTGATGCTCTAGCAGGTGCAGTCACTCAGTAGAGCCAAATCCTGATTAAGAAATTACTGCCCTTGGTTTTAGGAAAGATGGGATTTTTATCAGCATCTAGGCACATCCTGCATTCCAACCAAGGGATGTTTAAGGAGAAGAATGACAAGAAATCAAATGTCAAGGATGGCAAAAAAAAGGGATGACCTTCAGATTGATATTACTTTGGCTTAATCTTGGTGCATAGCAAGATGTGCTTAGAACATAACACAGCTATAAACATATCTCTAGGGTTCAGACTGCTATAAATTATGATCTATAGAAACATTATTAATTCCTAAACAATGTAACTAGAAAGCAAAATAACACTATTTGTCATAGAAAGTCTAGACACTTTTTCTCTGTTTTGGTATTTTCCTGATTTGGAGGATAGGTGATAGAATTGCCAAAATAAAAAGGCAGTGAAATTTATAATTTGTATTTATTCATTTGTATTAATTTTGTATTCAACACGTGAGGAACATAACTGAGTAGAGAAGCAGTGCACTGCAGTCAGTGCCAGGATTCCAGCTAAAGATATTGTGGTAGGAAAGATGGAAGGATGGAGGAGAGGATTTATGAAGAGGGAGCTGAAGATGTGGGAGTGGAGGAGACACCAAAAGCCATAGAGGAAAATGAGGTTATTGCTGTGGGAAGGGGTGTAAGAGAAACAAGACAAAAATCCTTAGGAGATCAAAGACTGTATCAGTTTTTATGCTCATGGAATAACTTTTTAATGTATTTAACATTAGCTACAAGCAAAATCGCTGTGAGAACCTCAGAGATAATAACAGTAAAACAGCATAAATAAGAAAAATTATATAAAAGAAGAGAAACAGAAAAAAATTATTTGAGAAAAAGTGAAATTTATAAAAAAATTTTAAATGCTCACACTTGGAGAGAAGCACAGGTTTCTTTTTGCTAATATTTTCCTTACTTTTCTCTTCTGTAAAATGATGGTAGATGTCCCTATGTGAGAACAAATGATACATTGTTTTAAAAATAGAAATTGCAAATATGTTGAGAATGCGTTCACTCTCCATTATTACACAGTTCAAGGGCAGATTAAGCTGAGCTTTAAATGTAATAAAGAAATTATGTCGAAGAAACACTACTAGCATCATACAGTAACTGAGAATAGAAAAATAGGCCTGATAAAAGCGTCCTGTGTTATTCATGTTATAGTTCATATATGATGTATTTCTGCGACCAGATTATCAGAGCACTGATGACAATGTGTACTTACTTATCAAACAAAACAAGGTGTCTCAAAAAAGTGAAATATTAAATTATGTGTTATCAGCCAGCCAGACTATTCAGCAAAACTGTGTGTACATGGTATCTGTTCTACACATCTGTATTTCTACTTGTGACCTAACTCACTGAACTATTCTCTTTACATTGTTTGGACAAAGAAGAAAATCATTTAGTCTTTTAAGAAAAGTTTCAAAAGGGACCTGGCTCAGAAATAAATTAAATTGCATCAGAAAAAGGAAGAATAGTCTTACTGCAGGTTATCAGCCTTTCTCCTGCAATACTTATTCTCTCTTCTTGTCACAGGTTTGTTTTATTTTGCTACAGCAATATCCTGTGAAAACTTAAAATTCACATTCACCTGACTAAAGCTGTGACATGCCTACCAAAAGAGACATACACTGATTAACCTAAATTGACCCTTTTTTCCTTCTATTCTAATAGATCTTTTTTCTTTTTGTCACTCAAAATGAGTGTCTGATGTATGAGCATAAATTGTTAAAAGCAGTTTTAGGTAAAGGAAGAGAGAGTGAAGTGGAGTTTTCTCACAAAAGCCAACCTCAATTTATGTCAAAGAGGGTTAAAAGACCTTGGGATTAAAGCAATAAACTTGCTGCTGTCAAAGCTAAAACCCGCTAACAATTTAGTGCCAAACGCATGTTGTTCAATATCATTTCATATTATATTATGTCACAAGTAGGTGACAGTTCCGCATCAGCCTGACAGGGCTGATTTACTCTGAAGAATTCATCGACATTTTGCGGAGTCAAAGCCGACTTCATTTTGTTTGGATGCGGGGAGGGAAGTCTCTCTCTGCTTGAGTTGGAATATTTGGCTGAATAAGAGAGCCCTGCCTGGACTCCAGAGCACGGGGTTCTTGACTGCTCTCCCAGGGCAGGAACTCCCACACTGGCTCCTCCCCGGGCTGCTTGAAGGTTTGTTTCTCTCGCTTGCCTCAAACAGCACCAACTTCTCTATCCCTGCCCTTTTAAATGTGATTCCTCTTCTTGCAATTTTTAAAATATCTAACCATTCAGTTCAATATTGATTCTTTTCTGAAGTCAAGCTTTTATGCTTCTCCCAAATATAACTATTTTCAAGGTTTGAAACAAGAGACTGCAGTGAGAAAGCACTACTAGCACCTGCCTCTAAAATAATAACTATTTTCCCCAGGATGTTAATCCGATCCTCCGGTCAAGCATGATGAGAGACTTTTCTTAGGCCAATGGAAACAATACCATTATTTTGCATCAAGATATCTTCTGCAAGATATTCCCATAGGGGTTAATAATAGGGGTTCCAATGCAAAATTCTACCAGGACTCCGAGACAATTCTGAATATACACATGCTTTGTTTTGCATCAGGGAAATCTAATTGATTTGACTTCTCTGTAAAGACTGTAAAGCTTATTCAAAGAGGGGATCACCTTCCTTCTCCAAAATCCAGTGTGTTCTCCTACAGCTATTTCAATCCCTGTACAGTGTTAATTTCCTTCTCCTGTTGGCTTTTGCTACAGATCAGGAGTTAAAATTTGGCTCCTGAAGCTGAGGAACCAGAGAACTTATTAATAAATGTTTACTTTCAAAAAGAGCAGCTCCTTATTAGAGGGTCTCACAGCTTTCAGACATGAATTAAAGTCCATCAAGACATGTTTTGATTCAAACTATAAAGGCTAAACCAAGATAGAGTTACTCACACCTTCCTGCTGAGCCACTAGCAGACCCATAAAAACCTTCTCCCTCCTCCTGTAACCGTACCCGTGCAGATGCCCCAGGACATTCTAGAAAACAGCAATAAGAGTTTGAGAATTTTTTTTTTAAAGATCACCTGTAGACGTCCTTGATTTCTTTTTAGAAAAATATACATTGCTGATTTTCTTAATCTTCACTAATAGGTATCCTAGGAGATGGGACGGACTTGCATCTCCTGCTGCCACTAGAAGAACAGCATCTGCTCAGGTTGGCAACAAAGCGATTCTTTTTGTTATTTGTTATTATCCACACCACTATAGTTAAAAACTGCTTGCTGGGGTGGGCACATTCTTTCAGATCGTTTTTCAATTGTTTACAGCTGTACATTTCCCTTCATCTAGCAATAAATGTCAGACAATGATGCAAAAAACCCTCCCTTGCGCCAACATATGTATGTTCCAAACAGAATTAATTGCAACAATTTCAAAAGACTCCCCAAATCAATTTTACACACTCAAAGGATCAAACAGTCTGTGTTATCTTCCAGTGCAATAGCAGTTCAAGCTCATTTTAACAAAATCAAATGGATTTGATTACATGACCTGAACTTCTTCACCTTTCCAGTAGGGAAAGGTGGAAATGGGGAGGTAAACTAACTGCAGAGATATTTTTAAATAGCTAAAAAAAATTGAAAGTTTTGAAGAACAAAGTCCAAGACTGTCACAGATAAATAAATACCTGTACCCTTATAAAGATGTATCACAGGATCCTAAACTTTCAGGACCTTACAGTTTCTTAATGACATTGCAAGTCTAGCTTACTGCTCACCTTACAATAGTAGAATCTGCCATAATTGCTCTCAGTACTTGCTTTGCCTTAACTTAAAGATAAATACCTTTTTATCTCTCTGCATTCAACTCCTTAATGATGGCTGGTACCACTGAGGGGTGCTTAGGTCCTTCACTCATCCCTTTAGCTGCCTTTTTTCTCAAGGTAAGAAAGTGAAGCTTTTGAGTCAAACTGGCCCTGGTCCTTCTGAGGTTGAGTTTTCTGGAGCCTTTAAAATTCTTCCAGATAATCTGGAAATCATCGGGAAATAAAAGTGTGTCTGCTGAGGTTTTTCTGTGTCACATAATATGGGGACAGGATGGGATCAAAGGACAGATTTTCAGATGGTGTCACCTGAGATATCACTTTCATCATAGCAGAAAAAAAAACCAAAAGTGTTCAGGCAACATTTTTGGCCACAGACCACAAAGGCCATAGATTGGAAGACAGGAGAGATCAGTCCTTTATAACAGAAAACAGCTGAATTGCAGAGTGTGTAGGAATTTAGGGACAGAAGAGTTCACTTCAATTGACCTTGAGGATTAAACCCCATTTTAAGGACTACAGCAGTTGGCACAGTATTTGCATTCTCAATTTATTATTGTAAATAAAGTAACCTCATTGGGTAATCCTTGCTTAAGAAAAAGGAATGAGAGTCATTTGATGACATTACATACCTGAAAAACAAAACTTTCAGTGTTTGCATTTCCATATAAAATTTCAGGAGCTGAAGAAATTTCTTTATGCATATAGAGTGTTACTATTGTTCTCATTTTTAAGTTCTTCTTCTTTCTATAATAATAGCCATCTAATGCTATTACTGTAGCTTCTTGTCCAGATCTCCCTTTGGAGACTTTCTGACTACTTAACACCACTTTTCAATTTCTTTACTTACGCATATACATCTTCAGTCCAGATATGAGAATTTGCTAATGGACTGCAACTTTCTTTCCAAGATTCCCATGTGTAGAATTTTACACAGGCAAATCTAAAATCTAAACCCTATTTGCCAAAGGCTCGTGCTAGGAATATGCATGTGAAAATTGGCCCCAAAATTATGCAGACGTTATAAAGTATATATTTGAGTTCAAAAGGGAGCAAAAAGTAACAGATTATAGATTTACCATAACATGAATGTGTACACATTGTCAAATGGATTAAAAAATGGTGTGTATTAAAATATGGCTGCCCCCTGTGCTGTGCTCATTTCTAGCTGCAGAGTAAAGGATAAATGGCAGTGGAGGAAAATGGAAAGCATGTAGTTAAGGACACCTATCTCCTGTTCATGAGGTCACACCACTTTGCATTTTACCTTTAATAATAATGCCATTTGGATTTTTTTGTTCATTCAAATAACTCTGTGACACTCTCTAGTGGAAGGCAGACATATACCACCTCAGCCACGCTCTGCGTGTACTGAACAGTCACGGGAAGCAACACCGTGAGAAGGGAATCTGGCTGAAACGGATCTTGGGCACTGTTGCATGTGTTTTGCTGCACTCTTATTTTTTAACACCACAACCAAAACACTTACAGACAGGTCCCTTCTGTTTGAAGCCCAGAGGATAACGTGGTACTGAAGCATAAATAAAGAGTGCCACTAGCAAGGAGTAACTGGCAGCAGACAAAGCCCAAGCCAGCAAACTGTCACAATTGCTCTAGAGGGTTTATAAGCTTTATCAAATCTGTGCTAGCTAATTCACTTGCAGAACTGCACTGATAACACTGCTTTTTTTTCTCTTGCTTTTATTATGAACAGAAAGATAGACAGGTCCTAAGGACAGATCCTTTTCACAGCTCTGCTCCCTCTTCTGCCAGCACATGCCCTTCTACTTCTCACAGATTATGAGGTTAAACTATGGATGTCTTCAAGCCAGAAGCATTTATTGCAATAAACCCCAATATATTTTTTTTAAAAAAAAAGCTTCTCTCTCCTTTCTAACACTTACAGTGTGGTTGGAAGCAACATTAAAAAAAAAATATACAGCTCCAATCTGTTGTTCCTTGTCTCACTTAATTTGCAAGTGGCTGTTTTTTACCACTCTAAATAAACATACTGAAGTTATCATTTCTGTATGTGGACAGACATATATATATACACACACACATATATATAAAATATCAGGGTGGAGCATTTGGCTGCTCTCTCCACCCCACAGGCTGAGTTTAGATGCAGATTTTACATATTATTGCAACACTGCTAGTTTATCAACAGCTATTGTTAAACAACAACTGCTATTAATCTAAATGACATAAATTAATACCACCAGCTTTAAATGCAAAGGAAGTTTGGTTGGTATTTTTAAGTGCAGCTTTTGAAGTATCCAGGACTAGATGCATGTAGATCTATATATCCCTACAATTTTCTCACATCACCACATGTAATGCTCAAAATTATGCCTTTGGAGTGGAAAGGTTTTCACAAGGAATGCCCACCTTTGAGCTTGCTGCCTTGCACTGTCATTCTGGCTGCATTCCTCCATGTCATCTTCATCATTTCTGAAGGCTTCCTCTAAGATTTCTGGTGATCCTCCCAAAGAGCTCTATGTACAGCAGCCTGTGGAAAACTGACAAAACACTCAACAATTCTGCCAAATAATAAACAAACCAGACCCATGTTTTTTTTCAAGTATGTTTCCATGAATAGCTGTGAGAGCAGTTGCTAATTTACTGCATGTTTTTCTTTATGGAGAATTTTTAAAATAAAATATTTCACCCCCTCCTTCCTTTTTTTAATTTGTCCTGTCATTCAATCTCTGTAACTAATTTGAGGAGAATTCTCTAATGTTTCAACACACGGATAAAACATAGTTTTTGCTTGAATGTAACAGAGAACTACTTTAATTGCAGGGCACATTAAAAATCTACCCCATAACACAGAATTATTCCTTGTGCTAATTTCTAAAAGACCAAACTGTTGGGAAGCAGATGTGATTGAATTCAGATTCCTGTTTCATCTGAACATGGGAAAAAATTCTTTCTGAGCTCCATCCAACTCAGACATGCATAAAATACCTCCATTGAAGTCTTAGACAAGATCTGAGAAACTTAGTCCAGTGAGAGGTGTCCCTGCCCATGCAAGGGGGTTAGAAATAGATGATCTTTAAGGTCCTGTCCAACTCAAATCATTCTATAATTTGGTGCAATATTTTTTCCTAGGGAACCTCATTAAACAACAGTTCTGAAATAAACTCTGATGAAACATGAACAACATTTTCATAGAGTTCAACTTTGGGCACCTCTCTGAAGTGGTTTCCAGACTAAAGTGACAGGAGAGATGGAGCATCTTCCAAGATAATTCAGAACAGGATCCAAATGTAGGTGCCAGGGGTTGCTCCCTGCAGGAGCTCCTTTCTCTGCTGACTACAGGTGGTGCTGGAGGAGACTAGGTAACTATTCATATATCAAAAGTGATCTGAAAAAAGAAAAAAAAAAAGATTTCTATAATTGTACAGAGCAGAAATTTTGTCACTGTACAAACTGGAACACAAGAATCATCAGGAAATTTCTGTCAGGAAAAAAAAATTCTCAAAAAAAACCCCAAAAAAACCCCAAAACAAACAAAAACATTAGGTTATACCTTTGGATGATACAAAATCAGTACCGGGGCATGAAGGAAAAAATGCTGTCACTCGTGATAAATCACAAACCAGAACTAAGCTTTGTCACCTGAAGAAATTCAGACCTTAGGACATTTTAAGTTACTTATTTCAGGTCCAAACTCCCTTTCATCTTAAAAGTCTAAAACATGCAATATTTTCAGAAGATACGAGAACTTTTCAGATATAATCTGGTTGCTGTAACTTACCATGTGTACTACAAAAATTGCAGAACGTAAATCCAAATCGCTAATTTATGTTTAAGAGGATGAAATTCTGAATAATCTGGTTTTCTAACTATCAGAAACTGAAAATATGATTAACAAAATCTGATGTTCTCCATGACCAAACCCACAAATTGCATTCATTTCCACCTAAACCACTGATTATTTTACCTGTAAGAAAAATATCTCTAATTTTCACTGCTGAAAAATCAACAGGAATTATGTGCTGCTACCTAACAGCAAGAAGTAAACAATTGATAAAGCTTATACAGTTCTTTTCACACTATAATGTCTCTAAACTTTTACATACAATGAAATAATAAATCACATAGCATTAGTGAAATACTACTAGACAAGACAGTTTAGCATTTTCAGTGCTGAAATTTAGAATTTCTATTATCCAAAGATGACAAGATGCACAACTGAAAAGAGGAATAATAGAAGACTGAAATTAGAAGCCTTAAAACTGCCCTGTGTATAGTTACATTAACAGATAGACTGGGATCTTAGGAAACTGCTCAACAAACCTTGACAAATAAGCAATTTGGTTACTCTGACACTGTAAGAAAGGGAAACAACCAAAAATTATTGAGTGCTTCCAAAAATTTGGTTCAGTCTCTACTTGGTCCAGAATGGCATTACTTGAAGCAGGATAAGAAGTTAAAAAAATGTCAGTCTCATTTTTAAAAACCTAATGCTAATTTGATGAGATAGGAAACATAATCAGAAATAGGATATTTAAATCTAGCATTATACCTGGAGTTATGCAGGTCTAAGGCTCTTTCCAAGAGCTTCTCAAGTAGGGCTCCAATCAAAGTTGTCAGGGAGACAAAAATAAGCAAGTTAAAATTCAAGTCAAGTTAGTGGAGTTTAGAGGCGTTTTGAGGATGACTTAGCAAAAAATTAAGTTTGCAATTTATCTTTCATTCTGAATTTGGACAGTTATGATGAACATCAAGACAGTCATGAGAAGGAAAAAACCTGCAGAACTAAAAAACCAGGACACTTACCCTCATGTTTACTGCTCAGTGTACAAGACCATAAATACCTGCAGTAATCATGTATGATAATAAAAAACCCAGTTCTACATGAATGTCATTGATACTATGTGAAGACCAAAACATGTAAAAAATTCCAAATCTGAGCTTATAGATATAAGACATCAGGGCACCTTTACAATAAATCTTAGGAATTCCGCTGCTATCAGAAAAGAAGTGAAAATTAAATAAAAACATCTAGGCAGCTCCAGTGATCTTTATACAGAGAAGGAAGGGGGGTGGGGGGTGAACATGTACACATGCCATCATGTATAAAGAGATCCAAGAGAGTTCAAGTAAAAGCCAGCCAGAGTAAGCAGGGGGAGTGTCATCAGAGATTTCTGGTTTGAGTAGTCAAAGTGCAGTGGTGAGACTGAACTCCTAAAAGAAACCTGTCAGACACAGCATTTGAATTAAGATAGATCTTGAAGGCAGAGCATCATTTACTTCTCAGATAATTTGGGAGATAATTCTTTCTCAGACACCCACACAAAATAGATAACCATATGAGGAAAAAATTCCCCCTGTTCTCCCACAAACAATAACTCCAGAAAGTTATTGGGAATAACACACACAGGGAAATACACCCACAGACAGAAGAGAAAAAAGCCCAACACCCCTTCTCACTTGCATTTCTACTCCACTCAAAGCTACACTGTTCATGTGGAGAATATTTTCTATAAAGTGGGGGCCAAGATATGTTCAATAAAGAGAACTCATTGAATTTAATGTGCATCTTTCTCGGTTAAGAACCAAAAATACTCAACTTTATAGTCCATCTGGGAACATTTCCCAATTCCAAATTTAGGGTCCAGTAAAAAGTCCTACAAATAGTCTTTGTGTGTGAACATTTACTCCTCCTGTGTTGAATTTCACTGAAATGGAGCCAGTGTGACTTTGCACATGAAGGAAGCTAAGTAGGGGATCAGAAACCTGGCACAGGTAAATGCCATAGTCAGAGGCATCCAACCACTCTGCTTTGCACCCTTGCTCTACATAGACTCCTCATTCACTACAGTGGGTGCTCATCTGCTCTAAAATATGAGGGGCAGTTTAAATATGTGTGTTAAAAGTTCTCTGTAAAAAGTCTCAAAAATGAAAACCTCATGGCTTGAGGATTTATTGAAAAAATAAAATTTGCTTCCTAAATAACTGCTATTAGAAAGATAAAAAGTAAACAATGTATGATTTTCTTGCCACTACACTACTGTGCTGTCTGTCAAACACTCTTGAAAATAAAAATAAGAAATATTAGATCTCTCTGCTTGCTTAGAATAAAACATTTTTGCATCAAACTTAAAATATTGGCAAAATGACTAGGAATAATGCAAACATAACTTAATTGCAGGGGAAGTCACAGAGAACCCTCTTAGGGTGCACCAAACTTAAGTCTAGACAAATTGAGACTTAACACTCAACCAAGTTTTTTCTTCTTCCTGGAAAAAAAAAAATTGTTTTGAAATGTGTACATATAAAGATTTTTCTCTCCTCAGGGTGAACCCCAAGTATGTTTAATGGTTTTGCTAAATATGACTGAAAGAAAATCATGCCTGAGGGAAATGGTCCTTTACTGGATATGTATATGGGTGAAAACAGCTTGGTCAATGAGTGACCATAGCATATGAATCTTAAACTAATCTCAAAGAGCCTGAGGGTACCCAAAGCTAACCTAGTCAAACAGCAATTTTTTTCCACATGCTCTGAGCTAAATACACTGTCTATAAAAGACTCCCTGTACACCTCAAAGGAAGTGTTTTGTTTTTCTCAAATAAAAAAAAGGAAAAAAAGTTTTGAATAATATATCGTAGGGAGTAAATAACTGTAAACTAAAAATAATTATGTAACAGAACAAGCAGTCTCTTAGTTGTCACTAAAATAAGACTCAGTTCTGAAAGCTGTTGAGGAAAAGTCCATCCAAGCAAAGCTTATTTCCTTGAGACTACTTCAGAGCTTCACCTGTGGAATCAAATCCTTTGTTGCTGGTTATCCACAGATAGCTTAGAATTACCCAAAAAAATGAAGATTGATTGATTAATTGAACTTCCAGATAAACATTCACACTTTTTAACACTTTTCCTAATTTAAGTGATCTTTGCATTCCCATTACTAATTGCCCCAGTCGCAGAGAGAAGGATCTTTGAAATACCTGTTTTCAGTGGAATACAATTTTATAAATTTATATGGGAAACCAACAATAATTCCCGTTGTGTTGCAGTTCACCACGCCTTCTATGATCACCTCTGCCTAGCCAAAAAGCCTCTTCAGCCTCACAGATCATTTCAGAGGATTTTTTACCTTATTCTTAGGACTCTCAGTCACTTCTTAGAAGGGGTCAGGAGTGGGGAATGACAGTTGCCTTCTCCTGTCCTTGTACTGGAATTTCTATCCTATTCAGCCTAGAATAACTGGGAAATTAACTCTGCAGAAAGTAAGCAGCTGTGCAAAAGACATTAATAAATAGCATGGATCACTTCTCCTTTGACCCACAATGAGGCTCTAGTTCTCTGTCTAATATCAGAGAGAGAGGGAAACCATATTAACTGAAGCCACAAAAATGCTGTTCTGGTCTGGTGTTTGTAGACAAATATCACTGTCATTTCCAATGTCATGTCACATCCACTCACCTCAGAACAGCTCAGGCCATGGCCATTCAGTACATGGAATCCATGGGTCCACCACTAGGGAAACCATACCTCTAACTCCTGACATTGACCCTCTTGTCTCAAACCAGAGAGATGGGTAAGGGACCACTGCCCTCTCGTCTCACCAGTGCAGACATCCCCTCTCTGGAGGTGCAGAATGCCACTTCAAAAAATAAACCAATCTTTACAAAACTTAAGAAAACTTACGTGTGTCTTTTATTAAAAATCTCTATTACCTAAAACCTTAATGGTGCAGAACTGGCTTTTTTTAAGTAAACTGTGATAATTAACAGGTCCAGTTACATTTCACAATAAAGTTGCATGATACAGAAGAACTGCTCAGTAAACAAGGGCAAGGGACAGGGTGAAAAAATCACTGAAAAATATTAAGTCTCCTGAGCACCACATGATGTGCAATTTTCATTGTGCTCTGAGACGTACCTGTGTGGCCTTGTTGCTTCTATTGATCACCATAGGTCTTTCCTAATAGAGTTATGAGACATTTTCAGTTGCAGACTTTGAAACCTGTGGGAAATGGGATCCAATCATCTGGCTGCTCTGCTTCTGTAAGGCCAGCTCTGTCTTGTTGCTACCGCTCTGTTGGGCTTTAAGCACAATACCAGCACATCCATGGTAGAGAAGCAGGGAACAGAGATTGTGCTGGCTATGAATTTCTGTGAAGGAAGAACCCAATCTTTCTCATCATTTACAAAGTTCAGTTAATTTTATTTTTCTTTGTTAGGGAAGTGCACTTCTGATTTCCAATAGGGTTACGAGTGCAGAAAAAAGTGGGAAGCATTATGAGGTATTTTATACTCTTTTAACACACCAATAGGTACAGCAATTAATAAACAGAGATAATTTTTTAATGTTATGCTGAGGCAGAAGGTATTGGAAATATTTACAGGAATCTCAGTGAAAATAAGTGTTACTTTAATCAAGAAACCCAAGGCACATGGAATCTATGTAAGAATCAGTATTTTGGGTTCTTACTTGCACCAAAATGAACACAAGATATTTGTGTTTTGCTTATCAGAGATGCAATAAAAGGTATTTAATAAAAAAGGGGAAACGTGCCAAATCAAGTTACTTAGCACAATGTATGACTTACAAACTGAAGACTGCAATAAAATACAAACCCCCTCTTCTAGGTAAAATTCATAGTGAAGCCTGTACCAGTAAGCTATGGAAAAAATTCAGTTTGTACTGACATGAAAAAGTTTATGGAGCACAGTACCTGGCAGAATCAGGCCTCTCATGCTCCCCTGAGACTTTTAAAAGGACTCTGTGAAGTTCAGGGGAGTTAGCTCAGGAATCCATCAAGAAAGCAGTGTAATTGGATTTCAAATGTGGGAGAAGGTAAAGGGACTCTATTTTGTGTACAGTTGTGTTTATGGACATTGAGAAAAAGAAGGAAAAAAAAAACAAAAAAACAAGATCAAAATGCTTCATGGCAGGACTTCTCAACTACAACATGTCACTGGCCACCAGGACCATACGCAGGTTCATAACTGGAAAGTAGAGAGGCAGATTTGTTCTGCCCAAGTTTGTTTTCTGTCCCCTCCTGCACTATGCACCTTTCATCACGCCAGTGTGACAGTGTTGAGATCAGTGGCACCCTGAAACAGCTAAAACATTTTCAATTCCATTTCACAGTTAAGATGTCTTTACCATTACAGTGTTGACATAAATACTGTATCTTAGTCTGGAGGTCCTTCCCAGGAAACAACACAATGCATGCAAATTTATATGCCTATAGGCTGAAAAGTGTCCTTGATTATATCATTGTAACTAACTGATTATGCTGACTGCAGTGAAGTTCACTGAGATGCTAGGAAACAAGAGTTTCTGTGATATGCATTCCACTCTGCAAGATGTTATCTAAAGAGACTGTACAAGCAAGAGAGTAGGGGGGTGGGGATCACTCCAAACTGAAAGAGAATGAAAGGCAGCACACAAGTACATATGAACATTTAACAGCCCAGAGAGGATGATATTGTCCATGAAGACCTGCCCTTATAACCTCAGGAAACACAAATCAATCTGTGTTTCATCATCTGAAACTTGAACTTCTAGCTAGTAGCTCTATGCTCTTCCCCCTGCCTTCTTCAAAAACTCCTCCTTGAACTGATTTACACTATTTGCTTCTACTGCTGACTTCGGCAGTTTGTTCCAGACCGTATTTCAACTACCCTTTGTGTAAAACTGTTCTGTCTGAATATATCGGAGTCCCTAAATTCTGGTACACATATTGGAGTGGTTACAGAAGTAATTTTAGTGTGGCTGGCAGCTGGCCTAACTCATGCTCTGATCTCTCCTCCCCTCCTTCAACTGAACAGTTAATACTTTGCCATCAAAGTCAGGGCTGCTACAAAGAGAGCCTGCTCCAGCCAAGTGCCCAGAGGGACACTGCTTGAACTTGTCATGTGTTGGCAGGATGCTGTGGCCAGAGTAGCCTTCCCAGCCCTTAGAAGGGGACCAAAGTCAAGAAGAACAAAGAGTAGGCAAATAAAGAGGGACAGGACTCTGCATCTTACTATGTCAAAATAATTTGAACCTATTCACGTAACTTTTGTCTGCTTTACACAAAGATCTTCATAGGTTACTGTTAGGTTTACAGAATGTATTTTTAAGAAATAAACCTCACCTAAAACATTTTACATGGTCATCTTGAAAACTTGAAAGTCATCAAGGGAGCCATTGGCAGTAATAAGTGATTCCCTGTTCAGAATAACCCTCTATGTTCAGAAATGTTCAGAATTTCCCCGTAAAGAATACTGGGAGCTGTATTTAAAGTAGATATTTGGCAAACTCTCCATCAGTCTAAAATACATTGATACAAATTCTCTGTAAAATAAAGCTGAATACTGACATTTATGAAAACAGAACTTTTTTTTTTTTTTTTTTTTTTTTTTTTTTTTTTTTTTTTTTGAATGAACAAAGGGAGCTCCCAGATAAGTGGCTGGAAGAAATGGGAAAGTGAATAGCAGTTTCCAGATCCTGAATAAATTGTCAGTTGATCTCGAAAGATAAATACAGGGTTCTTAATTTTGACTTCTGAGGCTCTGCATTTTCTAAATTATGATTATTTGCAAGTGTCTTTTTAAATCCGCTTTTCTGCATGAACTAAGGTTAGGAAAGAGGCAGATAATCTATCAAGTGTGCTGTAACTTTTAAATGA
Organism: Florisuga fusca; assembly: GCA_038090715.1. Lineage (NCBI taxonomy): Eukaryota > Metazoa > Chordata > Aves > Apodiformes > Trochilidae > Florisuga > Florisuga fusca. The sequence continues at coordinate 9,135,182 of JAAWXA010000018.1, forward strand.
AGGTGACATATTTTTTCCCAGTCAGAACAACTTTCATCAGGAATATTTTTGGAAATTTAGAAAATCTCTTTGATGTCAGAAAAACTGTTTCTCACATTCTTTTGAAGCAGACAAAAGGTCAATGTTAATTGCAATATGTTGTAAATCATATAGATTACTTTCAAGAAAATATTTAAGGGAGATATCTTATATGTGACATTCATTCTTCAAGCCAGCCAGAAATGGATGATGTTTAATTTATAGAGAATTAAAAGGATGGAAGTCTTTTACAAAATATAGAATTTAATGAAATTCTTCTGTTTTGTTACCAAATCACAGATATAATCTTTTTCTTATTTATGGGGAGAAGTGTATTAATCATCACATGCAGAGTTGCAAATTCAGCAGAAACATAAATTATCAGCCCTAAAACTCAAAGGATTTGTAAAGCTAAAAGTTTTGAATAGCTTGGATAGAACAAATGGACAAGAAAAGATAATGCATCTTTTGAAACACAAACCTGCAAAGATGTTATGCTCAATTACTCTGACAAAAGATTTGGAAACCAACAATATCCCCTGTGGAATACCATTGCTAAACTAGAATGCTACATCAAAAGCTCAAAGTTAAGCAAGAATAATATAGCATAATCCACATTAAATGTGTGTCATCTTTAAAACTAGAACCCACTCGGATATTTATTAAATAGCTACTTCTACTTTAAAGAGAAGAAAACAGGAATAATAATTTAAAAAAAGCTCAGACGAAGTGTGAACATAATAAAAGGACTGGAAATATTCTGGATATCACAGGGAGGAACAGTGGGACCGGGCAGGCTGCGTCTCCACCTGCAAGTCTTCTGGTGACCAGCCAGAGAGTTAGAAGTTTTACAGTCTAAGCAAAGCTTCAGAGAGAAAATGTCCAGGTTATCTTTATAGACAACAAAAAATTCTAGTAGAACTTGAGGCAGGGCGGGAGCTGAAGTACAGCTATGGCTGTCATGCCCGTGGCCAACAGAAGGCTACTATGTACAAGAGAGAATGTGCTGCTGGAAAAAGGTTTTGCAGGAACACCAGTGATACTATGTTGCAATGGTATTTTCCACTCTGATGGAGGAAAACAGGTTTGTTTTATTTTCAAGGAATGCTTTCAGCCAAGATGCACTAGGAGCAGGATTTCCATGCAAGAAAAAGCTCCCATCTGCCCCAAGACAGAGGGGTGAATCCAATCACCTACTGCAGCATCAGGGAGGGGTAAGGATGGTTTCCAGACAGCTGAAATAATCAGCAGTGTTCATCATTGCATTGCTGTAGATGTTTGGGAAGCCATTGCATTTGGGACACATCTATCCCAACGCTGACGTCGAGTAACAAGGAATGGAATGTGGGCTGCTTCTGAGGGACAGAAACAATGCTGCCAAAAAAGCACTAAGAATATGAGTCAAATATAGGCCAGTCAGTTCTTATTATCTTCATTGAGATGGCAAGTCCATAATTTTGGCTGTACAGAAAAAAGGGATCATCTTCAAAATTACTGGCCTGACATAACCAGAGCTGCTGCACAGGCTGCTAGGGGATGCTGGGGTCCAGAATAGTCTCAGTACAGAGTAGGCAAATATTCAAAATCTTGAGTTCTTAGGCTAGGACATAAACAATAAGGTTACAGGCAAGTAAACAAACCAGGAAAAATTAAGTTAACTAGGGTATCATTTCAATTTACCTGATCTTGATGTCCCCCCTGAATATCTGAGACCTCTGCCTGAGGTAACAGAGGTGCCACGGGATCGGTTTTGCTACACTTCTTGCTCTCCAGGCAGATACTCCAGTCAGCAGGGAATCATTTTTCATCTGGAAAAGGATGAATTTGTTGATTGATGTTAAAAGCTGATAGGGAAGTTGAAAGGACAACAAACAAGGATAAATACAAAGCAGACAACTGTGGTTTTAAATTTAATTGTTTTTTCCCATCAGGTAATGCTAAATATGAAATAATAATGATGCTAGCTAAAACATTAATTACTACTTGATGGTGAGCCTTTACACTTTTCTTTAAATCTCTTACTGACACTAACAGAATCTACTATAAATAAGGGAGAATAATGTCATATAATGGTATCTGGCATAGGTAATGCCTTTATACGATCCAGTACTCTCCACAGAATCAATTTGATCTTTCTGGTTTGCAGCATATACTGCTGGTTCCCCATGCTCCTTGTATGTTTTATTCCTTGTAGATGCAGCTTGAGCTGATTTTTGGCATCTTGGCTACCTAGTTAGTGGGGGCTAGAACAATGACTTAATAATGGCAGTCTACTGACAATTACTGTTGCCAAACTAAAGCTGTGTTCATATGGGATGCAAAAAACAGGCACTCATCTTTCAGTTCATGAACACCAAACTTCAAAATGACAGGTGGTTGTTAGAGAAATTTCACTTCTAAATTATTAAGTAAAAGAGAACGAAAGAGAAAAAAAGGCTAAGAAATTAGAGACAGTTACTGAATTACTCTGGTGAACAGTATTGATTGACAAATCCAGTCCCCAAAATCAGATTTAAAATTACCAGCTCTTACTGCATCAATCACTCACATTGCAGAGTTTGAAGGTACAATATGAAAGATTAAAAAAATGCTATGAAAGATAAAGGCAAAATGTAATTATTATACAAAAATATTTCCAAGTTATATTTTAAAGAAGAGTAACACACCTCTGCAAGTTTGAAAACTTTGCATCACCCAGAGGGAGCGAGTAATTACGTACCTTTAATTTTTTTTCAAAAAGTTCTTATGCAAAGGATATATCTATCAATCAAAATCAAATTAAAGAGGGTTTATGGCAAATGACTCAAAGCAATACAACTACATTTTCCTGACGAGATTTATTTACATAGTGAGATTAAAATGTCTCAGATTTATGCACCCACTCTAGGAACATGAATTTCCTAGGTTTTATACCTTTAATGCAATAACCTTTACCCTGGTTTGAAATAAGCCTATGTCAGCATTTATAAAGCAGGGTCTTTCTAGTTCTTTGGTCCAGTGTAATAAACCACATTCTCCTTCTGTGTTTAATGCTAACATTTATTCATTTAAGGCCTCTTCCCTTCAATCCAGCATTTTCATTCAATTTTCCTATTCTTTCATAACTCCACCTCCAAATCTAGAGCTATTCCAGTAAATCTCTTTCCCAAGTGATTTTGGTAAAGAAAACAAGAATATTTTTCTGGAGAGACACACTGAGAGCTAAAAGGCTCATCTTGAGGAAAATTAGTGGTACCATTGCCTGGGATGACACTGAAGATTTAAAAGACTCAGAGCTTTATTTTCTTTCCTATTGAAAAATAGGGTGCATTCACCCAAGGAAGAATGCTATTCCAAAGGACAAATTCGCCATACTTATACACTCATGGAATGACACATACACAGAAATCACTTTTTTTTTTTGCTAGCTTCGGTCAGTAGGACTGTCTTCCTAGATTTAAAAATTGGACACACCAAAATCACAGTCCTAAATATCCATCTCACTTACTGCCCACCTTTTAATTAACTTCATTTTTTTCCAGACTTTGACACACAAACATTGTCAGTTTTCCTGTAAGAGTAGAATTTTTATTTCTTTTCAGCCTTCAAAGCCTCACATTTGTTGTGCTGCCTCCTCCTTGCCATAAAGTGCATTATCAATAAGTTACCAAGAGGCCAAAGACAGCTGGATTGGAGTAAGACAGAAAGGACTCATATAATATTTCCACACTTCTTTAATATTCTACAGTTGCCCAGGACTGGTAAGATGTTGAACTGTGTGCTCAGTGCTTTTCTACAAATAAAATAGACATCTAAAACACAAAAAGAGCACCTTATTCTTCACAGTGCTTTTTATGCACTGTGGCAGTTTCCCTCTGAAAACACGAGAGGAGGAATTATTAGCAGGGCACTGAAGGGTCATGCTCAGTTAGTTAACAAACAAGGCACATGTACTTCATTAGGCCATGCCATACATGGATACCTGCTTCCCACATCTCCATAATCACAATGACAAGGAGCAGGACTTCTTCTGCTTGCTATGAAGCTTTCTGGATCACTGGAGATGATTTTCAGTCTTGCTGCACAGATTCTGCCAATTTGTGTTCAGGCTCTTTTAAAGACTGGAAAAAGCAGCTGAACAAGCACCTGGCAAAGGAGGGAAGTCCCAGCACCCAGGCTGCACAGCACCTACCACAAAGTAACCAATACCTGAACTTGTAATTTACTATTGTGCAAAACAAGCGAATTGAGTAACCAATACTGCTGACATAAGGGTGGCCAGAGGAGAACTGGACTTGTTAAGAACTTGTCAGAGGTTTATTCTTTGATACTTTTTAAAATCTTCTTGCTCATCCTATTTTGTCTCCTCTCAAACAAACCAAATTCTTGTGCTGTATTGCAAAGGTGCCCAACTACACTCTCAGGCACAATGCAGCTGTCCAGGCAGGATAGGGCATCTGGTCCATGTCCTGTTCCCATTGACCCTCTTTTATCCAGGGCAATAGGAGTTTTGGGGCCATCCAGTAGCAGCACTCTGCTCTCAGGTGCTGTTTTTCTCTGCCACCTCCCGTGTCAAAGCCCAATGCTTCTGCAGAACTAATAGGCTGTGCACAAATATTACACATGGCCCATGTGCCATGCAAATCTGCTGCTCTTGTGTGGGCACAGCACAGCTGTAAATAACCAATATTTGTATCGGAGGATGTACAACCCCAGATTGGTGTTTCCAGACTATACCATGCCCTACATTAACAGTGTTGCTGGGGGACTGTGCGTGAAACGATGGCTTTAATGAATGCACAATAAGACTTTCTGCAACAGGTGAGAGACAACACAAGGTGTGGCAATACCTTGAGATCAAAAGAAGGTAAACGGCCCAGTTAGCAATAAGGCTGACCATTACAGTCCAAATAATTCAATTTACAATACTACAAATCTACTACTGCAGAATATAATATCATCATGACTGCATCTATCCTAACACACTGAAGACCTCAGGGAATTTTCAAGAATATTACTTCTATTTTCTGTCCTTTTATCCCTAATGTATACAGGCATACTTAGCTATATCTGCAACAAGAGAAGCCTTTATGTCTCAAGAAGAAAAAAGACCACTCCCATTATCTAAATGCCAAATTTCATACATTCTGTTCACCAATATCCCACACTAGCCTTTCAACTATTAGATGAGATGGGCTTAGATCTCTACAATTACTAGGACAAAACCAACATTTTTGTCAACTGCAGCATGAAACCACAGCAAGAAAAAAATAGCTGACATGCAAAAACATGAAAAACTCCCATTATATTTAATGTGTTTCTAAGAAAGAATAATACATTACTGATGTGAATAAACCCACAGATTTACCACGCATCAAACATTAGGCTTTTCTATGTGTAAAGTATAACTGGAGTATAAGATTATGATTTCACATATATTTTGTAAACCACTTAATGGAAACAGAGATGCCTATTCACCTGATACCACAGAAGCAAAAACAAAGCATCTAGTTATTGTACCAACCCAAGAACATTGTACATGAAGACAACATAGGTGGACTTTCTTGTGAAACTGCTGGGTTTTATCACTGTTTAATGATTTGTTGCACTATTTATAGGATAAACAATAAATCTAACATGATTCATCATATTAGCCAATAAATCATGAGACAAATCATTAGGCAGAGTGATAAAATCAAGTGGTTTAGAAATAAGTTAATCTATGATGCCAATGCCTTATCTAAACAGTTGCTTAAAAACCCTATTCACTAATAATTTTTACACAAAGAAAGACTGATGATTATGTAGATTAAATGTGCACTTATTCACTTATATCCTATAAGCAGTAAATAATCACATGTTCTGTGTTTGTCTGTTTTGAAAGATTTAAAAAAATCCATTGGGAAAAAAAGTAACAATTTTTATTGTTTGTGTATAATTGCTAAGGGCCGTCTGCACTACTTTTGAGTCTGCCTTAGGTTTTGGAGAAGAAATAGTTAATTAAAAGCATCCTGCAAGGTTTCTGGGCAGATATTTTATTTAGCTACGAATTTCATAATATCCTAATAACAACTTCATTAAGACATGATGGCTGGTTCTAATGCTTCTTCATTCTTCAGCCCGAATGTAACCCTGTAGTCTTTCTCATTTGTGACAACTGTGTTTATAGCTTCTCTACCCATAGAGCTTCATGGCACTTTGAATTATACTCAAGAGTATATGGGCATCACGTCACATTTGTGTGCCTGATATTATACATGACTGGCTGCGCTCCAGCCAGGGTCCTTAATGTACATTCTACAGATGGACTACCCTCTGAATGCTTAGCCAGATATTAAGTTAAATCTTTTTGGAGTCAAGCTTGTTTCACATCAGTTATACAAACATATTGGTTCCTTTAAAAGGACAAATGCACCCAGAGTCAGACAGAGGATCTGGGTCTGAAATCTAGGAAAATCATTTTAAATTTTAGTTTAGCCTTTAAATTTAAAAATCTCTTCTTTGGGAATTGTTATCTGTGGAGGGTTTGTTTCCATTTATGTTATCTCAAAGAGAAGAGAAGTAGCTGAGCAGTATTTATCAAGAAGTAGGTAAGCAGCACAACTGGTTTAACTATGGGAAGAAGCATAGTTTCATAGCAAAGCGCTTCTCTTACTTTCTGTTTTCATATGAAAACGCCACAAACCTGACAAGATAGTGACAAACCAACATTTTGAGGATTTTTCCTCAAAAAAAGATAAAAAGTTAACATTTTAATGCCACTGCCTATCTACCTATCTATCACATTGGGACCATGTCATACATACCATACCTTCTTGATAAGGCTGGTCTTGAGAGCAAGGTATTTTTCTCTAAGTAAAAGAATATGTTTGAGTAACAAAGGCATCTGATAATGAGGGCTGTGAACAACTACTTATTTGTCACACAGGGTCAGGTGAATAACCACCTCCAGATCACAATATACATTTGGGAAATAGAAAAGGTGGGGCAAGCCCAATACTATGTCAGGGGGGCTGAAAGGAGCATACAGGATATTGTTTGGTTTTTCTGTTTCCCTGCTTTTATCTCTATCCATACAGCATGTTTTGTAAAAGATGTCCAACAGACAGCTTGAGAATTGATAGCAATTTGATGCTTTATGTAATACAGGTTGGGATCATTCGTTTGTATCTTTGTTTAGTTTATTTGCAGACATCCCATACATAGAAAATGTAATAACCAGGAGCACACCTGAATCATATGCCTGCAGCCCCCTTATTATTCTTTTAGAACTTGCTTATCTTTCACTTTGCTTTTTCCTGATGACATTTAAGGTCAAATTTTTAAAGGCATTTAGATGCGTCATGTTATTGAAATCAATTGGGAGCGAGGTGCTTAAACATCTTTGAAGAACTAGCCCTTTAATGTTTATTAACAATGCCTCAGATGAGGGTGCATCCCAGAAAACATAATAATTGCCTTCCTTTATTAACTGTGGTGTGTTGAGATAAGATAGAATCAAGTCCTCAGACTCATCTCCTCTCAATGATTTCCTAAATGAGATCAGTTCCCACTTATATCCTGAATGACCAAGGGTGACTAAATCAGAGCAATGAAGTACATTTACGTCCTTGAAACTCAAATCATCTTGCAGACGTTTCTCCCAGTGTTGCTGATTCATGTATTATCCAGTCTTAAAATGTTTGGTGTTTTTCTTCAAGGCTCCACTGTAATCATTTTAACTACAAGAGGATACTTCCTCTTTATAAGTAAAAATGAAGCTTTTTTCCTTTGGGAGCTTAGACTCTCACATACTAAGTATGGAACTACAGATAAAGCAGGCTTTTTCCCTGTATTTTTCCCTTGTGCTTTTAGTCTTGTGGATTCACACATACATTGGTCATCAATGCATGGCACAGAGCAGAATTGCCTCCAAGTAATCCACAAGGTGCAGAATACATCTAGGGTCTTTGGGCAGAAAAATTAGTAAGTCAGGGGAAAAAAAAAAAAATCTGATACTGGCTTGGATAACTGGTAGGGAGAAGTAAGGAAGAGAAAGGAAGGGATCATTTTCCTGACAGACCTTCAGCATCAATGGAGAATCTTCTCACCCACTTGAATGAGATTTGGATCTAAGCTAAACTTAGTACAGCTCAGGCATTCCCTGAGAGAGGCAGATTTCCATCAGTATTCAATTTTTTCTTAAGGAGGGATACATTGGGTTACTGTATTATTGGTGGCAACCTTTCACCATTTTTGTCTTCTGCAAGGTTAGCAATCACATATTTTGCTCTAGTAAATTTCTATTGAGTTTTACATACCTTGCATACCCAACCAAGAGGTGTGAATGCTTTCAAGAGAAGGATATACTGATGCCTTTTCAAGTCAATTGAATCTGATTTTTATTTGCTGCTGTGATTCTTTTTCATTGCTGTGTCTCTATTTTTATCTGCCTTTTCTCCAGACATTTTTCTCTACATCTTTCCATATTTCCCTTTCTTCCATTCGTTTCTCCCCACACATTTCTCTCTCTTCTGCTCTCCTTCAGGTTTGCTTTTCATTTTCTATACTGCAAACAAGTCGACTGACATTAGACACAGCAAGTGACAATCACCACAGGTGATCTAGACAGCAAAATTTTAAGTCATCATGTAAAATCCATGTTCAAATATGTTGAAATTGTGATTGATGAGAAACTGAGGGCTTCTATCCTCTCCTCAGGCTTCTTCTCGTTCTGCATTCAGCTAGCTACACAAGCTCACTTTTTCTCATAGAAGAGAGGAGAGGGAAGATGCTAGAGGGAACAGAAATAAGCTGCCAGTAGCAAGTCACCCACCTGCTCCAGTCTGACCAGATAGTTTCATACTAGGATCAGCAATAAGGGTTTGACCCCTAGTGTGTCTGCTCATTCTCTCCTCTCCTTCCTCCCAGCCCAGCTGGTGATCTAATGAAGGAACTCTCATGCATGACAATAGTTATATTCCTTTACAATAATTTTTTTTTTTTATCCCTCCATAGTGATGGACCAACAGAGCCCCACACTGGGCAGTGAGCTCTATATACTGTTACACCAGGAGATGTATTTAAAGCATTACCAACTGTCAGAACAATGAAGGTTTTGAGTTCAGACTTAGAGCAAGGGACCCTTTCATCTTTTCACACCACTTGCATGGAACTCCCAATATGACATGGATTTTCCTTGCTTTATGTTTGTTTTGTATCCTAATTTTCTTTCTTCTTTTTAAATCTTCAGTTGATTTCCTGGAAGTCTTACTCTGCACCTGAGATACATGTAACATGAGGATTATCTCTTAATCAGTCCAGAACTGCTAGGGAGAAGATTGGATTCATGTTCTGGTTCTGCAGAAGCAGGTGACTCATAGTCACATAACCTCTCCAGAGTAACTATTTCTAAAGCCTGCTAAATCAATTTTACCACTTCTGTTTAATACAATATGCTGTTGAAATCATCATAAAGTGCAGCCTTTGTGTGGATTTCATCAGAGTCATGCAATCTATGTAAAGTGCACAGAACAGTACTGCATTGAAAGAAACCGCTGGTTATCTCAATAAATTCAAAACTGACTGGGGACAGACACTTCCTAAACACTAAATTCTTGAGGTATTATGACTGGCGAAACCGTGCCAACAGATAACACTGCAATGTTCCAGGTACCTGCCCAATACAAAATTGTTGGGCAATGTTGAAGTCAACAGACATTAGGTGTTCATTTACACGTAGCATCAGGGCTATTTCATACTTCAGCACTGATGTGTTTTTTTCCTGCCACTATTCACCCTAAATGTTTTCAAAAATGATAATCATCTGGAGTAATCACTGGAAATGTATTCTGATGAGGCTTTGTGTATCTAGGTATCTAGATTTTCGGGTCAGAGATTAAGAGGTTCCTATCTAAAGTGCCCAAAATTATATCTCAAGTAATAGTGCAACAATATTTTGCAGTGAATTACTTTTTTAAACATATTTTAAACAGAAACATATAGCCATATTTTCTGTGGGCTTGAAAGCTTATGTTAAGTTTCCAAATAAGTCAATACTATGAAGATAACATCTCTTTTTTAAATTAAAAAAAGAGAAGTGTTGCAAGCTTATACAGTACATAACAAATAAGCCTTAATTAAAATTTAAACTGAAATCTGTATTGGTTAATCACTTTTGAACAGAAAATATTTTAAGGCAGGTTTTTAAAAGCTCTCTGGTCAAATGTTGAGGTACTTAGTACCTATAATTAGGGTTAAAACTCCAAAGTCTTCCGTTCACCAAAGTATTTACTAAAGTGCTTGACATCCATCTGCTCCTGACATTTACAGCTGAATTTCTTCACAAGCTTAGCACCCAAAATGCTGAAGTCCTCTGGGAATCTGAGCATGTTCTGATGAACCATATCTGGAAACAGAATCTCTGCTGTTTTAAATCTATTTCCAGCCATAGATGATGGACTATGCTGGAAATCTGTCCTGGAAGTATTAGCATTGCAGCGTCACATTTCTTTTGCTCCACACAGTTTTGAGGCATGCTTTATGCACAGAATAATCACATTAAGATAAAAATCCTGGTTTTTGTTTAATTTGTATGCAAATAACTTTCTGATTACTTGTTATATATCTGAAAACTATTCTACATACAAGTTCTACATACAAAAATCAGCCACATGCAAAAATCAACCTCAGATGAATACTGAATGAAAATCACCCTGAGAGATCAGTATGCAGTCAGATTTGCTGACCCATTAGCCTCTTTACTACTGATAGAGGTAAAGAGCTGTAAGAATATTAACAATGAGACTTGAGGTAGTCATAAGCCCCACCTTAGGTGATCTGAGATATCATCCCATACTTTTAACCCATTACAAAAAAATCAATAAAAGCCAAAGTCAGCAAAGTGAATACATATCCTATTTAAATCTAATTAAAGGTTATTTTTGTACAGATCTCTAGTACTCTTCAGTATGGATAATTTCATCTTCCAGTCCTCATCTCTCTGAGCATAGTCAGCACAACATACTACCAAAAGCATGGAGCTGATTTCCTAAATAGTCTCTAAGAGGTAATGACTCTTTTTATTGTGTTTTGATTAATATATTATAACAAATTAACTTTTAAAGTTCCCCAACACAACATTCCATATTTTCCTGAGAAGAAAAAGTGTGTACGGTCTTTTAAAAAATTACTTTAAAACTTTCCATTACCCAACATTTATATTTTCTATTGAAAAAAGGCTATTGCAATAAAGTGGTTTATATAAATATTTAGGGGAAAAAAGTAAAAAAAGAAGAAGAAGAAAAAAAAGCTGTCAAAACCTGCGTGAATTGTTTAAGCAGTAGGAATGAGAACCAGCAACAATGAAGATGTGCTG
>JAAWXA010000018.1:9154034-9155120 GCA_038090715.1 Florisuga fusca
TTAAAAAAGATGCAACTGTTCATTTACACTTTATATTCTTGTTATCCTCAAAAATTGTTGCACAGTTTACGTGTTTTGTATGTTTTGTATGTTTTGTTAGACAAGAAAAAAAACGTGTGTTGAACTTTTTACCACATAGAGTATACACAGTGCTTTTTTTTCAGTAAACTGTAGTCATTATCTAGCAGCATACACAGAAGGGTAAAAAAAGGAACCTACCCAAATCACACTGCAGGAGACACGTAAGTTGGAATTAGACCAGAACACCAGGACTAATTTCCACTATCCTGTGAAAAGTACAGAAGAACATTAATGAATAAAATGGTCAAAATCCCACTGTCATGTCTTATTCAACTGAGTATTAGGAAGAAATTCTTCACCATGAGGGTATTAAGACTGGAATAGGTTGGATAGGGAGGTGGCTGATCCCCAGTCCCTGGAAGTATTTAAGGCCAGGCTGGATGAGCCCTCGTGCAACCTAGTCCAATGGGAGGTGCCCCTACCCATGCAGCTGGATCTTGATGATCTTTAAGGTCCCTTCCAACCAAAACCATTCTATGATTCCATGAACTGGGACAGCTCCAGCAAAGCTGTCCATTGACACCATGCTTAGTATTAAGTCTGAAGGCAGAGTATGGACCACTAAAAAAAAAGAAAAGCTGTGTTTTCTTTTGCAGACTTTCCTGACCAGTGATTTATTTCCAATGACACTGAACCTGAAATAACAGGCTAAGTAGGTATGATATGAACAACAGCACTGAATCAGCAAAGAACTTGAGCACACATGTAATTTTATGTAGCATGGGGGCTACACTGAACTCAAAAAAAAAAAAAAAAGGATATGATAGAAAGTATATAAATCCTACTTACCTTATTTATACTTCCCCAGCTTCCACTTATTTATGGCTCAGAGATTTTCTGATCCAGACTTGGCATGTTTTTATTTAATAGCTTTGGATGGATACTCCTTCCATGAACTTGTTCAGTTTGCTTTTGAATCTACATCAACTTTCAGTATCCTTAACACAGCCTCTGAAATGGAGTTCCACAACTTACTTAGTATGTCGGGGGGGGGGGGGGGGGGGG
>JAAWXA010000018.1:9155129-9211936 GCA_038090715.1 Florisuga fusca
GGGGAGGGATGGGAAGGGGTTTTATTTGTTTTGAATGGCCCTATTAGTTTCATGTGATGCTCAGTTCTTAACTGTGAAGAGAGTAAAGTAATTTTAAACTCCCTTTTTTTCATGTCCTTCTCAGTCTTCTGTAAGAAGATCATCTTCTCAGATCTTCTCAGATCTCTACCAAATTTTCCATCAGTTGATTCTTTTCCAGGCTGAAGATGGTAATATTTCTTTTATCACATAGAAGCTGCTCTGTAAGTCTGACCACATTTATCACTCTTCACAAATCCACTCTGAAACTGGAGCATTAGAATTCCTCATAGGACTGAAGAAGCAAAACATACCAGGGCTCTACACAGACACAGAGCCACATTTTACAATGTGTCTTCTATTTCTTTCCTAATAATTTCTAACTCAGCTTGTGTTTTTTTCTGAACGCTGTTGGGCACTAGCTGAGAAATTCAGCTGTAGTCAGTGGGATCAGGAATTGCTCAACTTCAGCTATGTAACAAAGGACAGTGTCAGACCCCTATAATAACCACCAACACTAATGAAGTAAACACGAGATAGAAAGCAATATCTGAGGATACTTCTGGTTCCACTACAAAAACCTGCCTGTATCTGTGATTTTCAGCACATCAGATGACACTACTGCCCTTGCCACATGCAGCATGAATGACACCATATTCCTCTATTTGTGCATAGATGAGTTGCCACATAGTTCTTTCTGCATTTTCTGTAGCCAATAAGTAATATCTCAAAAGGGTTTGTCTCTCCCAGAAAAGGGGAGAGTAAAATTTGCTCTCACCTAGAGAAATGGGGGCTAAGACTACTTACCATGGATAAAGACAAAACCTTTGGGAACCTTAATGCAATTAAAATGTCCATCCCTTTTCTCAAAAAATACACAAAATCTAAAGCAATAGCTGATTTCACTTAAGAATTGAGAAGATTAGAGGAATTCTAAAACTAAGTGGAAACTATGTCCAAGATGTTTAATCTCCATTTCACATTTCTGGGCTTTAGTATCCCCCACCAGCAGACCAAAATACCAGAAGCAATGGAAATTTCACAGAATGCCCTGACAGCCAACAGCTTCTTATATCTCTGTCAGTAATGCAGTTCTAGCGGTTGAAATGCAGAATTGTCTAACCCACTATTGCAGGTAAGATCTCAACTACTCTTCAAGCCACCTGGGAAAGAAATAAGGTTATACGTGTGTTACACAGAGCATCCTCTAAGTACGACAGAGCTTGTTCTATGCCCATTAATGTCAAAATCACCCATAAAATCTTTATAACTGGAAGGGGTTTCAAGAAGGAAAGAGTGAATATCACATCTGGTTACTCACAATCAAGACTGGATTTTAAGCACTTAAGAAAAAAATATCTGCAAGTTAAACATTTGATTCAGTATTCTACAAGAAAAAAAATTGACCGTAGTTTCCAAAATCAATATAATGAAATAAAAAAAATAAAGTTCTCTAATAACTAATAAAAAAGAAATATTCAATGAATTACCATCTTGGAATTTTTGTTGTTGTTTTGTTTTGTTTTGTTTTTTTCCAGATTCATTTGTAGCCCACAAGAATTTCCTTGTCAACAGCACTGTGAAGAGACTGGTCAAAGGAGGAAGGCAGCAGGTCTTCTGAAGACTCATGAAGACGAGGCTCATATGCTGTAGACAAATTGGAAGCTATTCACAAGAATAAAGGTAGAGGATAGGTATAATATACCTGCGTATATTTATAGAATATTAAGATACAGACATAAAATACACAACAAAAAGGCTAACAATATTCAGGACAGACGTCTGGTTCCCATATTTCTGTTGGGATATGGATTCCTGTCTTCAGTTATGATTAGATTTGTCAAGTTCTGATTATGTATTAGAATGAAATTGTTACTTTCAATCACATAACCAAAACTATGATTGGTTAGGCAATAACAAATAATTAATAATAGGCAAAAGTTCCATTAAAGTAACTACACACTATTCCAGGTAGCAAACTTTATCCATCTCTAAATGTATTTTTTGAAATATAAAAGCAAACCAGAGGAGTAGGGTGAGAACACCTTTTTCTAATGCATAATATATACACTGCACACTCAAGCTTTCTTTGAAAAGAGACAAATCATCATAGAAACAAAAGTAGATTGTAATTTTAAAAATTAAATAAAATTATTCTGAGGACAAAATGCAAACATACACACCACACAGTTTCAGTAATAATTGAAAATTACACGACATATGAAAAATACTCTAATTCCTAGGGCTGCCACTAATTCCACTGACAGCTTCTCCATCTATTGATTACACAGGATGGGTAGCAAGCATTCTTTCCCTTTCTTCATGCAATATAAGAGCAGCAACTACAGAAGTCCTCAAAATGGAACCAACCCTTCTCTTACAGTTAAATTATTTTTCACTTAGCAGAAACACATTCAGGCAACAATAAGGCAGTTCTGAAAAAATCTGTGAAGAAACACATAACTGCAAAACAAATAAACTACTTTGGTGCAGGGGATACCACAGAAGAATGGAAAGGTGGAAGTTTCTGTGAAGCTAAAAGTCACAAAAATGACTAGAAGCCATTAGTAACTTCTTAGTTTTTCTTCTTTCGACATCAATTTTTTTCCTGTACTGTATCAAGAAAGCAAATGAGAGGATTTTTTAATTCTGTGTTTTACTGCCCTTCTGAATGCATTCTTCATATTCGATTACACCATCTGGTTGGCAATTTGCCTACGTGTCCTTCCTGCTTTCTCAGAAAATAAGGGTGGATGTGCTTAGGGAAGAAACAGGAGATGTTGCCTCTCAAAGAGTTGCCTTTCTGCACCATTTAATTCTGTTCCTATTCTTGCCCCTTTTCTTCTGCTTCAGTCATTATGTTTCTCACTTCTGAGAATCCCTGTGGTCATGTACTGGGTTACTTTTAGCAGAGGTGATATTTTTAAATTTTTTAAATTTCAAATAGCTTTTTAAAGAAAAATTTCCATGCATTCCTCTACAAAAATGAAGGAGGGGAAATGAAGGTGGCTTTGGGCCGGTTGATGTTTACTTTGTTAAGGTGCATTGCACCTATGTATTTTAATATATACTGATGTATCCAGACACCTGTTTCTTTCCCTCTCTGTCTCTCCCTTTTTTAATTGTATTTTGTAATAAATTCATGTTTTAAGAACTTCTTACTTTTGTGTTACCTGTAAGGTCTTGCCTTAGGTACAAAAGCCATTCAATGTAAAAACAACATACTGATAATGCACACTTTTTTTTTCTTTCTTTATCTTTTTCACATCTACTTCTATCTGAAGAGTTATCAACAAACCAGTGGCACTGCTTCTACTGCAGCATTCCCTTTAACCATGTGACAGCCATGAGCTATCATAGGATGTGAGGCATCATTTCACAGTTCCTAGAAGGGCACTTCAGGGCTGGATGGTATTGTACAATTTAGGACCTCACACTAAGACTACGTCTACATGAAGTTAACCTATCTCATAGTTCATGCCCTTCTCTGACCTCAAGACACCCAGGTTATGTTTTTCCTTGTCTTAGGCTTGCCAAACTAGAGGCAATATAATTTTCCAAATACATCAAAGATGAACAAGAAATTCTCAGGACTCCCATCAATTTAATGAGTAAACATAATTCGCACACTGTGTACATGTTTGTTGACATGTGTGTTGGTCATATATGGGACATAAATGGGCAAATAAACCTCTTCTGGAAGAGTCCAAGAGCACTGGATGACTTTGCTCTCAGAGATCATAGATGTTAGAGAACACTACTATTGAACATATTTGTGAAGATGCAATGATTTTGCTGAAATATCTGTTTTCTTTCCCAGCAACTGCACGTCTGGAAAGACTCCTTCAGACTTTCAAAAAGCTGTTTAAAGACTTGAGGTTTAATTCACATGAGGTCTTAGGAAGGAGACAAACCCTAATACAAATTTCACATCTTTCAGAATATCAGTTCAGCGAGCACCTTATCCTACAGATTATGGGCTCTGACTGCTAACATCACAGGCATCAACGGTTCATGCATAAAGAGCTCCTTACGTACATAAAGGTTTACTTTTGGTCTTGCCTAGAATCACTCACTCTTCACAGTGCTGACAAACTCAATGCTCAGGTCAGACCTTGAACCCTGCTGGATTCACAAGTATTCCTCTGCTAGCCATGTTGCCTGTGGTAGATCATAGAATGGTTTGGGTTGGAAGGGACCTTAAAGATCATCAAGATCCAACCCCCCTGCATGGGTGAGCAAACCTACCACTAGACTAGGCTGCACAAGGCTTCATCCAATATGGCCTTAGAAACTTCCAGGAATGAGGCATCAACAACCTCCCTAGGCAACCTTACTAGCCTCATGGTGAAGCTTTTCATCATCTGTCTGATTAAAGCTCCTGACAACATACTGAGTTGGAAGATGGGATGGGAGTGTACCATTGTGTTTTTAGCTCCCACAAAAGATACCTGAAATCTCCCTACCTTAATGACTAACTAGTACAAACTGTGCATTTTGTACACACTGGTCAATATAATATCCCTCTCCCCCTGGCGTCCATTTTTTGCAACAAAAATTACAACCCAAAAGTCATAAACAGAATGTATTAATTCTGTTTAGATAACTGGAAGAAGATGGAAGACTGAAACTGGAAGATTGCTCTCTGAGCAATGCAATTTCTGAAGCTGACTTCAGTGTGTGTTGGGCAATTCCTGAGACACCTACATCTCAACATAGCCAGTTTTTTAGCTTTCTCTCACAAATTTCTCCTTTCACCTCAACTTTACACATAATACTTGGACATATCAGCACATCTTCTAATCTTCCTACTCTCCCATAGAACCAAACTCTGCCATTATTCTCTAACTGCTGGTGGGCTCAGAGACAGTCTCTTACAATTTCTCAGCTAATAATGAGTTCCTTCAGTGACACAGATTGATGAATATTCTTCTAAATGTCTCTTTGTTACCCTGACACAAACGGTCACTACAAGTGATTTTTATTTTTTTTAATGGGAAATGCCACTGGTTTTCCATTAAGAGGCTTTTGGTGATGCCAAAGTCATGCAACTGGCAATAACCCATATACTGAACACTACTAAGTACAGATACGCCTGTGAAAGCTCTTGCAATATTGAAGGAATGCCAGTATTTTCAGGAGGATGCAGAGATTATAAAGTAAACGTAGAGTCCCCTTAAAAACGTTCTGAGTACAAAAGAACAGTTTTCAGCATCAAAAACACAAGTATTTACCACCGTTAAGATACTCACAGTGTCTTAAATGGAACCGTTATTCTACATTCCAAGTACCGAGACACGGCAGCATCCAATATGCCAGAGCACTGTAACTGTTAGTAAATTATGACTTTTTAATGGGAAACCCTGTACATGTTAAAAATATGATACTCTCCCTAATCCTATGTAACTAAAGATAATTTATGCAGATCATGAAGATTTAGAAACCTCTGAAAAACAGATGTGCCAACAAACCCACTAAAAGCAAGAATATATTGGATTTATTTATTAATTTATACAGTGCCCATCTCACAGCAGAGTCTGGAATCCTGTACAGAATAAACAAAAATTAAGCCAAACTGGGCTTAAAGCCAAGAAAAATCAGCCCACCAATGAAACTGGGGGAGAGTGAAAAAAACCTACTCCATAAAGATACCATAAAGATACATAGATGCGTCCAGATACCGTGCTATCTTAGTGGACATATCAAAATACCAATTCCCGAAGCAAGAGAATTACAATTTACAGGAAGGATAGAAATATTCCAGGGGGAAAAAAAGGGAGTAATTATGACACTTAATTTACAGCTATTGAAAACCAGAGTGCAGAAGCAATAATTGTGGAAGAAATACAAATCTTGAATTAAGATTGAATATATACAATGTCACACAACATCTATAAGATTTCAGGTAACTATTGATAATATCACATTTCACTCTTTGTAACATGTAAATATTGCAAATGCCATATAAGGGCTTTCTAGTGGGTATTCTTTCAAGTATATGAACTCTTATTCTATCACTGTCCTTCCCATATTTTATTTAAAACACATCAGGGTTTTTAGTCCTTCTTAAAATTTTGATGACATGAATAATGATGAGGTGGCTGCCTAAATACAGAGCTACAACAAGGAAAAACCTCTGAGATCCAGAGAGAGAAAGCAAAACAGCAGCACAATTTATTTTCAAAAGGCACAAAGACCAGGCCACACAGTTAAAATGGCTTTTGGCTGTGTATCCTCTTCCTGATTTTAACTTTTTTTTTCATTGTTATGTTATTTTACCTACATCAATGGGAGTGAGCTTCACATTTTTCTCTTGACAATCTCTTTCCTAGGATAGCCCTGTTTTTGACACATGGAATTTTATGTTTATTCACATTTCCAGCTACTCCCCCTGCTCTCCAACTCAGTTTTTCAGTCACTGCCAAAACAATCCTCTCCTTACAAAACTAATGAAAACTTAAGCAACAGGTCCAGAGTCCCGTCCCATTGAACAAGATTTCAAAGTCAGATTTAACACCCAAATCCTGATCACAGAAAGTTCTAAGACTTTTCCTTCATCACTTAGTGATTTTCAACTACTTATAAAAAGGTGAGGGAGTACTGAATGTGAGTGGTACAGTAATACTATCAAAAACATCAATGCTACTGATGCTGAGCCCTAGAGCAAATGTAAACAGAGCTGAGACATAAAAAAAGGTATATGCTATAAATAGCTACAAAGGATGGATAGTAAGCAAAAATGTGTGGGCCTAAGTCAATTTTGTTTTGTATATGATATGAATACACAGAGAAAAATTATTCTGGGGAAAAAAACAATGCTGCTTAAAATAAATACTTTTTAAAATACTGGTTTCAAATTCTTTCCACTTAGTTTAGCATTTTGAAAACCACTAAATTCCATTAAAAATACTAGTTTAATTAACCTCTTACAAATTTGATTATAAAGAAAAGTGCTATCTCAAGCTTTCATCTCAATAACTATTATAAAAATATATTTCAAATGAGATATAATCAAAAATCCTTGGCACTATTGCACAATGTCTTCAAGGTTCACACCATATGTAGTTTAAAATACTTATATCTATACCTAAATAAGTATTTCAAACAGTATTTGCTTTCTTCATTACACATTAATTTTCAGGGAAGGCAGATTCCCCTCATGCCTCTCCTGGTAGGTATCTGAAATTACAGAACCATAGGAGGAGTATTTACACACAAACTGTTTTTTTCCCAGGGAAAGTTTAGCAGAACATGACTTTAACTCCTATAATTCAACGCACCTTCCCTTTCATTTTACAAAGGAATCTCTTATTGATTTACATTGTAGCTGAATCCCTGAATCAGCTTCATCTCTGATAAAGCTGTTCATACTTCTAATTATAACACACTGTGTTCATTTGCCCTTTACTATAAGTAACTACAATAGACCAGGATGCAATTTTCTTTCCTGGGTGTTTGCCTCCAGATGATTACTATTTTCTGAAAGCTTCACCTGATCCAGACTGTTCCAAAAACATGGTAAAGAGAATACAGGAGGCTTTGGCAGGGCTACTAAATTCTGGTGACTCATTCCTTTAAATGCTTTTGTGCTCCCAAACTTGATGTCAAAGGAATATTTGACAAAGAGGCAGGGAGGGAAGTTGGAATTGTAAAAGAGGGAAAGTAATATAGGAAAGGGTCTGAGGGACAACTCTCTTCAATACATTAAATTACTCAACTGGGGAAGAAAAAGAAAAAAGTAAAACCCAAAAATGTATCAAACCAATTCTTCAATTCCTGGTAGCAACTTACAGACCTCCAGCAAGTCTTTCACAAAATCATGGGATCACTCAGGTTGGAAAGACCTGGCTGGTCTCTAGTCCAACCTCTTTCTCAAATCAGGGTCATCCCAGAATTCAGATTAGGTTTCTTAAGGCTTTGTCCACTTGGGTCTTAAAAACTTCCAAAACCGGGAGAGTACTTAACCCCTCTGGACCTCTGTCCCAGAGCTTAAATACCTTCTTAGTGAATTTACTTGTATCCAGGCAGTTCTCAGTTCTAATTTGAGTATTACCTTTCTCCTGCTACTGTGCAGCTCAGTATGTTTTCGGTCACCTCCTCTTTTGTCTTGGAAGGTTTGGAAACACTGCCAAGATCAGATGTGCTGCTGTGGAGAAAATAAGGACATTAAAACTGAATTACTACAGAGACTGAGAGGAAAAATTAGATGAAATAAAGTGCAGTGAGAGCACTCTGGTAAACAGCTAGGATGGAAACAGAGGGTATGAGCATGGGAATTGGGACTAACAGACAAATTCTGTAACCTATGTGTTCCAGGAACTTTGGGCTACACATTTATAGGCAGATAATCTGAGCACAGTGTGTCATTCTGGGCAAGGAAAAATGGCATAAAATGCTACAGCTTCTCATATGAAAAATCAGATACTAGCAGTTCCTCATTTCACAGAAATACTGTGATAAAATAGTATTTGTGATTCGTGATGAACACCACCAAAAAAAGTTCACAATGAAGGATTAATGTCTTGAAAGCTGAATGTGAATAGTGTGCAGTAAATATGGCCTGAGATCACACCCCAACAAAGGAGGGCAAAATGAATTAATAACTTCTCATTCAACAATATTTATTTCTATGAGCTAAAGGAGGTTTGGTCCCACAGAAACACACAGTGGTCTGATCGTGTAGTTAGCATTGCATCATTTTAAGTACAGGTAAAAAAGATGAATTAAGGCTACTGAATTTAATAACTTTGAATTACTAAGCTTGCAATTTTAAGATGTTCTTTTAACACAGTTAATGTATGTAATAACAAAGCATGTGCCTATTTTACTGATGCTGTCATGTAAAGTCCATGTCATGGTGACAGCTGTGATGACTGCAGTGGTATTTGCAATAGTTTACAGGCCTAAATTCCTATTTATTAACATTAATTTCTCAATGTGCAAACATTTTTTTTCCCTCAAGCCTTCTCTGGGGTCATCTATGGTACATGTAGTTTAAGCCTGTTTTCATATGGAACCTGTTACAAATCTCATTACTGCAAATGGGACAAGTTCAACTGACGTGGACTGAAATAAATGGCTTTTTCAAGAACATCCATATTTCTGAATGCATAAGCTGCAGCTCAGCTACATACTTAGGTATGTGCATACTAATTGCATACTAACAGTCCTTTGGATATCACTGATATCACCCATGTCCTTAAAATAGATCGTACCTGTAATGCCAAGGAAGAGCTAACACTAAACTTGGAGAAAAGAAGGAATAAGGACCAGGAATATGATAAGCAAAGGATATGTTATTACCTTGTAAGCCAAAGCAAGGAGAAGGGAACTGAAGAGAGTTAGTAAATGGTGAGGGAAAGTGTTAAAGAACACACATTCAAGAGAAACAGAAAGCCAACAAAAGTTTTTCAATCACTCTTCCTCCACTGGTTCAGCAAGAAGTTTTGTGGTTCTAGAATTTGCAGCGTAGTGGTACATCGGGATCTTCCCTTTTAATCAACATGTGGAGAGTAATTCAGTATCAGATTATGTTCCTACCTAGTGCTTGCTTGGTGCAGAAGAATAGTGCACCATTTAACTCATGTTCTTCACTAGAAAATATGATGGGAAAGCAGGTTCTACTTTACACAGCATGGTATGCATAAACACAGCTGAATTCATTTTGACCAATGATGTAGCGTATGTGTCAATATAGTCCATTGTATAAATGTTTGGACCAAGCCTGCAAAACCTCAATCATGTAAATAATGCCACCATTACAGAGTCTAGATTAAAGGATAAAGATGAAAACCCAGCAGAGCTAGGGCTTTGAGCTGATCATTTAAGAGACAGATAATGTTCATATAAACATCTGAACTTCTGGGCTACTCATTAGAACCACAGGGCAAGGCTCTAAGGGTTTGACCATTAACACACTGGCACACACCACTTTCTGTGAAGTAACCAAGCTCTTTTTCAGAATTATATGATCATCCCTCTTTCAAAAGCTTTCTAGCTTTGATTTACTACTTTTCTGGGGTTTATCAAATGCTTTTAGCTTCTTGGCACATTCCCAAACTCATCTGGGTACTAGCATGAACCTAGTGATCTCGGCATCTAGAATTCTATCTTAAAAAGCCAAATCCCTTTCTTTCTGTCATGAACAGTTCAAGCTTTCAATACACAAACCTGTTCTCTCCTGCAGCATACACACATACAGAAATAACCACTCACACAGCACATGAACAGATGACCCGATTGCATTTTATTTGCTGTGTTAACCTCACTGCTTTAAAACCTGTTTCCTAAATACAATGGTAATTGGAAATGGCCTTCAACAGCCTCTCAAGAACACAATTATATTACATAATGATATCTGAGAATTAGCAAGACACCGTATCGCCTTGTTTACCCATAGGTAACAGAGTATGATGAATGAGAAAACCAGATCCAACTAATGCCTTTCTGACCACCAAAATTCACTAAATGGATGATCCTAATTGCTTCCTTGTGCTCCTGAAATACCATATTCACAAAACTTTCCTCTTATAATCTATACAGATAGTCCTATTTAAAAATAAAATCCATCTGCGTATGCTTCAGGCCTTACTTTAATGAAATTCTACCCTTGTTTTAGACATGGCCACAAAGAAACCATGCAAGAGACATTACAGACTGTGATTTTCACTTATGTAAAATGCTGTTTTAAGGAAAAACTGATT
Source organism: Florisuga fusca (assembly GCA_038090715.1). Lineage (NCBI taxonomy): Eukaryota > Metazoa > Chordata > Aves > Apodiformes > Trochilidae > Florisuga > Florisuga fusca. Next base: position 9,165,851 of record JAAWXA010000018.1, read on the forward strand.
TTGCTGAAGTAATCAACCTTGAACTTATTGATAGGTAAAACACTAATCTCTCCTTTGCTAAACCCTGGGGATTTAACAACTGTTTAATCTTGCATAGGTTTTCATTTAATGATTTTTTTAGATGATTCAGAATAACCATAACCCTTATACAACACAAGACATATCTTTGCTGTTTTGCCTTTCTCTGTTAGACTTTTTTTAGGGACATAAAAAAAAAAGTTTTAAAAAACCCCAAAACATCTCTCAACTCAAACTGCAAATGTTATTTTTAGCTAAGATCTATGCTAAAGGGAACCATAAACATTAATTTATTAATTGATTTAACTAACAGAGAAACTAAGTATCTCGAGGTTTCCCAAACCTGATGAGATCTCCCTTGCTCAGTAGTCAGTTAATATCCATTTTGCAATAATTGTGCACAGTCACAGAAGCACCAGATTTCACCAAAGTGGCTCATGTTAGTAAAATCCACTGTCCCAGTCATTTTGCTACTTAACCCGTTTTTCCCTGCAAGGGTAAAGTCTGCTACTCTCCCATGCCTTACACTTGGAACCACAACTCTGCTGCAAAATGAACATGCCTGTCGATGCCAAGGTTCAGAAAACATTTAGGCACAGGTGTCAGTTCCTTGCCAGCCTCCAGGGCCAATAAATGGAATCTCTGCAATGTAAAATGAGACAACACATTTACCAAGTCATTATGTTTTCCCAGAACATGCTAGGCTCCGAAATAAATGCATTTCAAGCCTTATAACACCCCTGTATTCATAAAGCTCATTACTGTTTTTAATTTTGCTTGCTGCTTATTTACTGTTCACTCTCTTGCTTTACTGCCCTGGTGAAATAGCTGTTAATTGATACCCCAAATGGAAAGAGATGAAAAAAAAAAGAAACACTATTGCAGAAATGCTTGCTTCCTAACTAATCCCACCATAGACTCACTGCTGCCAAGATGGCACCATAGTAAAAGGTTAAAAGAACACCTTCCAAATTTCTGTATCCTCTTTAATCTCTCCTGTCAATCTTTTAAAGTGGCTTTTTGGCAGTGAAAGTAGCCATCTCTGTCCTATGAAAAAATGCTTTAGACAGAAGAGATGACCTTACAATCAACATTATGACATCCCTCTAATGATTGTGGCTGTTTTAGCATAATTTTAATAGAAACAAAGCCTCTCAAAAGAAGGAGAAATACTACAACCTTTTCCTACAAAAGTCTGTCATATCCCCCAAACAGTAGAGTTATTAGCAGACTCTTGTACATCAGGTTTCCAGAGAGCCCTTCCCCTATTATTCAGTAATTTTTGAATAGCATTCTCAAAGGATACGCAGTCCCACTCCACACATGTGGCTGAGACACTTCACTCGGTTTTGCTCTTGTTAATGAATCATATTCTGCTTACACTGAAAAATCATTCCACTCTTTTTACTCCTTGAAAATCCCACTGACTGCCCCTCGAGCTGCTTGCTTACCCCAGTGCCACCTTTATCTGTCTCCATCGATATGGTACCACCTCACATCTATGCAAGCTACACAGATGCCAGCTTTGCTCTGGTTTCAGAACCCTTAAACAATCCCAGTCTGTTCCATGCATAATTTCATGAAGTTAAACCCCCATATCTTACGATGGCTTAAAAATTGCTTGTCTAAGTTATTTGTGAATTTGCTTTTGTGTATGCTGTATTGCAAATGCACATTTTTTATGTTTGCATTCATTTTAGGTCAGGCTCATGCTACAGCCCAGTATTGTAAAAAAACCCTCTATGACTGGCAAAATTACGCAGTGAAACAAGTACAATCAGCTGATAACAATAAAGAATGGTGCACGACTGTTCATTTCCTTAGCAAGAAAACAATCAATTTAGCAAAGCAACAAAATCAATGAAATATCAGCCATTCCCAAGGCACTGCTTGTTTTCTCCCATCTGAACTCTGGATCCTTTCATTTTGTGATGGCATAAATGACAACAGAAAGATTGGAAACGATGGTCACAGTGCTCCTTCACCTTTCTCTCCTGAACAAGACCAGCAGAGAGGATTTCTAAGGGTAAAGTCACACAGAAAACATACACTGCATTTTCAAGGGAATCTAAATCTGAACAGCACACAATAGATTGTGTTTTGATAGTGTATTTATCCACGATCTCTGTGAAAAGCCTATCACTTTGTGCTGTACCAGGCAGCAATCCAAGACAATTAGTTGAACTCAAAATACTTCATATTGCATATGAAATAATAATTGACTACTGAGTTAGGATAGTGTTTTTAGCTTTGTGAGTAAAGACATTAAGATGCAAGTTGCAACACTTTGATTTCTTTTGCCAATCACAGAAAAATGCTCCTACTAAAACCATAACTCAGTATCTTTAACAAGGAAGCATGTGTAAGGACAGACAACCCACACGTTTGAACAAATCTACAAGCTTAATATGTCTTTAATAAAATAAACATCTTGGTATAATATGTAAGACTGGCTCTTAAAACAGGTATCTATTGACAGTTACCTATAGACAGCTGTCTATATATACTGACAGTTAGCACACATTTTTAGTTGAGATGCCCAAGAACTTTTACACCCTGTTATTCATCAGTTATTTTTCCATCTCCACTATCACACCATAATTATAAAACCTTTTTATTGTTACTAACAGTATAAATATAATTTAACATTAGTAATTTAAAACAACTTCAAATAAGTGGAATTTAACTTACCTGAAAATTTTCTTGCTGATGTAAATTAAGATTAAAGTAATAATTATTTTTTTAATGTACACTTTTAGTACTACTACTAAAACTTTTTGCATTTCTTTCATAGTAATTATATTTCAAAAATCACATCTTTTAGTAATCTTCACCAGGAACTAAATGGATTTGAATAATTTCTTATTTCAAAATATTAATATTGCACCCATTTTTTCAATTGTTTTTAATTCTCCTAGCATTAAGTGAAAAGTCTTTCAGATTAGCTGGCAAAAATAGCAGTCTTCAAAAGAGTAAACCATTCCTTTGCTCCCTTGAAAATTAATGAAATGTATTCCTTGAGAAATAAAACAGACTTTTAACACAAGTAAGACCTGCTATGAAAACTGATCGTTCACAGGGCTTTATCTTGCCTCCTTTAAAGCTTACAGAAGTTACTCATCAGCTGCATGAGATCACTAACAGATAGTAGCTTTCCAAAAGTATTTTTTTTATATAAAAAGGTTTGAATATGAAAACTTTTGAAATCCAAGTCAGTTATTTCTATAAAATTTCTGTAGTTTTTGTATATAGACAAAAATCACATGCTACACTGCTAAAAATAGTCTGATAGCATGTGGCTGTGAATGCAATGCTTTTTAACAACACATTTTCAGTTATTACTATAAAATTGTAATTAGATAGTAAATTACAATGTTAATATTCACTTTGAACAAATAAGTGTTTGTAGTTGTAGGACTGGGCATTATTATGGTTGCCCAGGGACCTATTCACCAAGTAAGACATAGACTTTCTTCATAAAAGTTATTCCATCCTGTAGTTTCTTCTTATGAACTTGCATGAAATGTTGGCTTTTTATGTGTACTATTTGCTAAAGTCATCTTCACCAACATAAAAATCTCTATTTCCCTTTGGGGAAGTGCCAAAACAAGCATTTTTTCTCATCAGGTTCCACTAGCCAAAGAACACAAAGAATTGAAGGAATTATTTCTCCCTGTACAGAAAAAAAAGATCATGTAAATGAAACAAACAAACTCCAGCATTTCTCTCCCTATTAGGGGAAAAAAAAAAAAAGTCTACATGATACACTAAAATATACTTAAGTGTACTAATAAAATGAGACATATGCCTTATACAGATTACGTATACAGCATACAAATTACATGTACATCACATACAGTAATGTAATATTATTGTATTATGCTGTAATATACTTGAACATGTATAATATGTATTGCATCTGAACTATCAGTAATATTTAAAAGCAACAAATCTTTGCCTGTCTTCAGTTATTTTTAATGAGATCTTCCCCTCTCCCCTTTACTAGGAATACTTCATTCTCCAGTTGATTAAGTTTTTTTGGAACATGTACAAAGTATTTTCACCGGTTTCAATAGAAGAAAAATTTGAAAATACACTGTATTGGTTATGTTTTATGATTCATAGTGTATTTTAGATATCTACTATTTATAAAAGTTGAAATTTATTTTTAGAAAATTGTCTCTGAAAAAAAATGTTACAATGCTGTTCAGCGATGAACTTTTGAAAATTATGTTATGGGCACATAAAATAGAGTATTACCTATGATGCAGTGATCTCCAGAAGAAAGAAAGGCTTCAATACACAGAATTAGCTGGGTCTGAAGTAGGCAAGTACAGAGATGTCTCATTCCATGTATATAATATCTTGTAGGAGTTGTGTGATAAAGAAAAGTCTGTGTCCTTTTGGAATGTCAGGAATCACCACTTTCAAGCACCAGAACACTATCAACACTACCATAACCAGAGTTCTGCACAGAAAATTGGCAGGACTGAAAATGTAGAAAGCATTTCTCCATTTGGTAAAAAGGATAAAACAGTTCTAGGAGAGTTTGATTTTAAAAATTCAGTGATTGATTGACTCTGTTCATAGGTTTAGAGCATTAGAATAAGTCCCAGGAGAGATGGATGAGCGAGCAGAGAGGAGGTAAGGCTGCCAAAAGGTGCATGATAAGTACATTTATCACATGGTTTTGCAATTTATCTTATGTGTCTCCAATTTTTCATATAGCCCCCATTTGTAATCACCATGTGAAAAATTAGGGAGGCATGTGATAAATTAAGTTGTGAATTGTGATTTCTAATAAGTTAATCATTTATCCGTGCAATTTAAATTTAACTTCTAATCACATCTAGACTTTCAAGACACAAAAGACCAGAGGAAAACATATGAGGGTGACCAAAATGAGAAAAACTAAAGACAATATTTTGTCAATGTAGATGCACATTCATAACCTAGACTCCTAGTCCATTATTTCTGAAATAAACAATTTCAACTGTACAACTGAAAATATTCCAGAATTGCAAATCACACTGGAAATTTTGTGAATGAAATGAATTCTCTTAAACAAAACCGTCTTAAGCCAAACTGCTTTCAGTTAGTGCTATCACATTATTGACCCATTAACCCATTTCCTCAGGACTTATCACATGCCAAGATGTCTTAGCCATTTCTTTTTAATATACCATTCAAAGAAAAATTTTGTCTTTGTTAGAACCACAGCTATCCTTGAATCTTAAAGAACACATTTATATAAATATATATTTATATTAATTTTGTTCTTAAAATTACAACACTGGAACTAATTGCAGTTTAGCAACCCAGTATGTAACTAAAACTACTGCATCATCAAGAAAAAAAAAATTATAAAGTACTTAACTAGTCTGGATAAAACTCATTCTTTTCATTAATGGATCTCTGAGGTTTTTTATTTGTTTGGGGTTTTTTTACTATCAGATTAAAGGCACACTTTTTATTGTTTTTCTTTTTTTTTTTTTTTTTTTTTTCATTCTGCTTTTTATCCTGCTCCTATTCCCATTATTTGTAACTTTTAAGATTAGTATCATACCATTTACTGGGCATACAAGTGCTTGTCCACTAAACATGCATTCATATATATGCATCATAACCTTTAAATATATATATACACACAGACTTTTGGAAATAACTTGTAACTCTTATTCTTTCCATTGTTGAAAAAAATACAGTAGATCTAAATAATAAATAGTTAACAAAACTGCTAGATAAGCTTTAGTAATATTTACACATTATAAACTATCTTTCCCCACTCTAATTGATTGAGCCAATTTACTCAATGAAATGAAGTAACCTCACATTGAAAATTACAATATAGTGTCAAATACCATCTGATACTTGAAAGACTGCAAAATATTAAAACCACTTGTTTAAATATTCGAGTCATGTAAATTCCAGGAACCCAAAGTGTAGAATTTCCAACATAAATAGTCATGACTGTCATTCTTGTAGGTGAAAGTAGTGTGTGGGATGACAGAGGAAACTCTTCAGAGCCAGGGTCCACTCCTGATTCCAATGTAATTTCTATGGGACTGTTGTCACTAAATTCTCTGGACAGATTCAAACATAAGATCCTAAAATATAATGTGCAATGGCTATTACCTTGTGTCAGTTGTTTATGTAATCTGAAAGTACCATGTAATCCTTCCCTGCTGTACCTCCAGAAAGATTAGGAGAAGGAGGGGGAGAAGGGAGATGGGGGGCTGCGTACTAAGAAAAAATAATAAAAAATTTTGCCCAGGTACAGTTGTAAATCTAGTAGAGAGGCATCTAGTACATGGAGAAAACACATCTGTGGAAAAAGAAAACAAACTAAAATTACTGTCTGTAAGGGCAAAATCTAGTCTCTAGGAAGGTAGTTATAACTACACACAGAACATGGAGCAAGGCCAGTTTATACGAATTAAACATTTGATCAGAATTGCTTATAGTAACTTTCTCATGACTACACTGTATATTTCTCTCCTCATTGTAACTGAGAACAATACTTCACACTCCACAAAGGTTAAAAATCCCTCTCAGTGAAAGTAAAAGTTATTATTCACAGCTAATAGAATACTCAGCATCACTAAAGATTAATTACTGCTATTTTGAGGGCTTCTGACAGACCAATGAAATGATGTGCACTAGGCACAAACAAGGAAAACAAAGCATTAAAGATAGGAGAATCAACATATTTACAGGTATTGTGATTCTTTCCAGGAAATGGACAAATAATCTCAATTATACCATTTTTTTCTATACAACAGACTCATAACAATAATTTCCTGGGCTTACCTGTCATGAATTGCTTATAGATCTTTACTTACAGTATGCAAGGAATAAACAAGCAGGAGATCCAAACTGTTAATTGCATTTACAGAATTGACCACTTCGAAAACCATGGTGAGTGCAGTGTTACTCCAGCAAACAGATTTTGCTTTTCCACACAATTTCATCCTGTGTCATACTGTACACAGTTGTAACATCACAACATGTCATGCCTAGACTTCCAGATCTCAATTGGCAAAAGATCTGAAGTGTGGAACTGTTTAAAGGGTAGCACTCATCCTTCTAGTTTTGTTGCCAAAAGGGACCATTTCATTCAGTGTGTGGCCATTTCCCTTGGCTAGAAACTGAGTCTACCATTTGCTTGCCACAAGGTAGTATCTGGAACTCCTTTCTGAACTTGATAGTAGTCAACTCAAACAGTTCTACTTATAAACTCAGCATACTGTTCATGCCGTTTGATTAATTTTTACCACATCCCAGCCTAAGAAAACACGTATTGTTTATTTGACAGAAAGAATAAGGCAGTTGCTGCCTGTTCCTGTGCTTCTTAGAAGTTGCAAGCAGTGCCATCTGGAGCAGACTGTTAGCTGGAAGATTGCCAAAAGGTACTCCATTAGTTTACTGGGGAAAGAGGTTTTGAGTTGTGCACAGGATGACACTTTCTGGAGGCTGTATGGCAACCAATGAAATAAGATCATAGGAAGACACAAAGTATTTTAATAAATGATGGCAAGAATTTTAAAAACAAGAGACTTTTAAGACTGACACCATTTTGGCTAATACTGTTTGCATCTTGAAAATCTCACCCAAAAGACTTTCTTGCACATTGTTGACAAAAGTTAGAGTAGAAACAATATTTTTAAGCTCAAGTACATCTTTCCTGATATAAATTGGCAATGGAAACAGGCTTATTAAGTTAGTTTGGCAAAGGAAATAATGTCAAGATTTCAACCCATAAAAGTGGTTTAAGAAAAAAAAGGTGTTGAAGAGAAATTGTGTGCCAAAATCATGCTAATATGGTGATGGTTTATATAGAAAATGCATAGGTTTTGATGTAAATGTTACAGGTTACTCTTGCTACATGCATAGGCTGATCCTTTCATGCTAATTCTGGATATAATAAAAAACCCATGTGGACTGCACTTACCTACAAGCCCAGGTTGGCTTTAGGTGCTCCTCCTATCCCACTGGAAATCTCATTTCAGACACTCTGGCAACTTTGGGTTTACCATCAATAGCATCACATAAATTGAGAAACAATCCTGATCTATCTACAGATCTCTTCCACAAAAGGCTGCTGTTCTAAGGAGTGAATCTCAGCAGCGTTGGTTTCCACAACAGAAGACAAAATATACGTACTCCTGTGTTAAAAGTGAAGGGTTAGAAAAATACATAATTTGTTTCTTTATCACTTTCTATGTAACCTCTGAGCTGTCATGGAAAGGGTTGATCTCTGATAAATTTGAGAGCTCAAGAAGGCAATGTCTCCCTCTAGCCATAGCTGTAAAACTGCAGATAGTTTGTTTTGGTTTTTTATTTTATTTCTTCCTGAGGAAAAAAAGGCTCCATGAGAGTTTGCATCTCTATCTCTGCCACCATTGACAGAGGGAATAAAGAGAAAACTGTCTCAGTCTTCATAAGGAATAATGAAGGTTGACATCTGTTTTGCTTTTATTTAAGAGTAAAGCATTTCTAATAAAAATTAGAAGCTAATTCTGTGGATTTCCACACCAAAAATAAGACATGGAGCACAGATGAAAGTAGAGGCTCTGTATAGGCATCTGAATATTCCTCCAGTGGCCTAATTCTCATTTCTGGACTGCTGGATGGTCCGAGTCTGGCAGCAGGTCCAGCAATTTCCATTACTTAAAAAAAAAAAATAAAATTAAAATCAGAATGCGTGGTGCTTGGCATGTATGTCTCCTAGCTTTAGGAAGCACTAACACCAAACAGTTTTCCCGTATCTATTAGTACTTAATTGAGCCCAAAATCCTACATACAAATATTGACACCATTTTCATTCAAAACAAAGCCCCGAAACAACAAAAGAAAACCCAAGTTTATGTAAAGATAACACTAAGGCAGAAAATCCAGCAATCAGGAGGCAGCAGGATTTAGCTTGCACTTGTCATCTTCCTGCAGCTCAATACATTTAGATACAGTCTTTCTTTATGTGATCTCATGCTACTTTTGCATGCTGTAAAGTACCTTGGAGGATGAGATTTATACCAAGTTTGTTATGTAAAATGTACACATTCTGCATCTTCATGTTCTACATATTTAATACCAACTCTCATCTTCTAAGACATACTCATGGCTGAGTTGTTCATTAAGCAATTTTTAAAGAGTTTTATGGCCCCATGAACAATAATTTTTTGTGGAAGCAGACTAAATTGTATGCTGTGATAATTACTCCAAACTAATTGTAGGTAAAATTAGCAAGGGGTCAGACCAATTTAGCTTCATAAGAAAATATATGTTGTGCTTACACCTTCAATGAGTTTTAGAAAATTAATCATGTAAAACTGAATGCCCTTAAGTCAACATGTATAATTCCTGTATGTTTGGTGTGGAACAAGAAGTTTTGACATTGCTTTGAAAAATGAAACTTAATAATCGGATGTCTTGATTATCACTTTTGTTTAAATTACCAGTTAAGTCTATCCTAGAGAATCAAACAATGTGAATCTTTCCCACTTTACCAGCACATGAAAATGGTATTCAAACACAGCAGGTAAGAGAGAAACACTGATAACACAAGTGTGTTTTTTAAATCTCTTTTACTATCAGCTATAATACCACCCCAGTAATGGTCAGTAATACTATGATACTCACTGATTTCTTGAGGTTTCCTGTTTCTGTAGTAATAAAAGTTCTCCAGACAACGTAGAGTCCAATGTGGAACTCTTATACGGATGCCTCTGATGTCATTCAAGTGGTGTGGAGGAGTTGTAGCTGTTATTTCAGCCAGTAGTAATACAATCTCATTCCCAAGCTCTGCTCCAGAGGTTTAGTCCACCTCTAAAAGTGTGGATTAGGCTGCCCTAAAACCCAAGAAATTGGACTCTAGTCAGGAAAATTTCACACATAACAAACGTACTCTTCATTTCCCTGGTCTGAGGTTGTTTCTTCTGATATACCTTACTAATAAGAATTTGTTCTAATTTGAAAGTTTTATCATGTATAAATGGTATTTTATGACTTCAGAGAATAACACTTTGGATATTGAGTAACATACAATTCATATCACAGGTTGCTAAAGGACTAGAAAGCTGCTCAACAACTGGCATTTCAATCATTTCAACTGGAAAAAAAAGAAGTATTGCAATTGCTGCAAAAAGTATTCTTTTATTTTCTAGTAAAATCTTATTATGCACTGAAAGATCATATGAAGATATTATTTCTTCAGGTATCTTATTCTGATTCAAATTTCAGATTTTGAAACATGTAAAATATTCAGTGTAAAATAAGCATTAAAAATACCTAGCCACATACAATACTAATACTCACTGATTGTGATCCTTAGCATGCATTGGAATTACTTGAAAAAACCTCACCAAAACAAAATGGTTCAAGTCAATTATTTTGATACTGTTCTGTCAACATGTTAACTGAAATTAATTTTTTCTTAGGAAGAAAACAGCAGTTGGTTTGTAGGATACTGGAGTGGGAGCCAGGCAACTTTACATGATCTTGAGTCAATTGTCTGCTGAGTTTCTTGTCTTCCCCTTATCCCATGACCTCTCTGTACCAGAGACTTTTTTAGTGAATAATTCTGGGCATTTTCAATTAGTGCAGACAGCAGGTACCTCCTTCATTGCTACAAATGGAAAGGTTTGAACACAGAGATGTTAACTATTTCACCCTCATGCTTTCTAATGTCTACACACTCATAAAACAAAGAAGACATTACATCATCTTGAAAAAATGTATCATGGACAAGGAATACATAGACAAATTCTGCACCTCAGAACAGGCCACTTTAGGGAGCACAGACAACGTCACAAAGACAAAACATTTAAAAAATCCTTAAAAATTAGCTTCAGCAAAGTAGCTACAAGAAATGCCCTCAGAGATAGAAAATCTAAGAAAAATAGTACTGGCATCTAATTACAGCAGTAGAGTTTGCTGCTTTTATCTGTAATTGGGCTGTATAGTCTTTCATTCTAATTTACTTTACATCTAAACTGTGATAATCAAGACAAGCAGAACAGAATGGCTTCTAACTGGTATACCACCAACACCAGTTAAAGCCTAATTATAATAACTAAATTAAAGAGGGGATGGTAAAGAGGTTGAGTATCAGTTTGAAACATTTAATTCTGTGGAAAGAAATAGAGATTTTTAATCCTAAGTAAAAAAAAAAAATAAATCAATATTATAGCACATTGTATTGGTATTGCTAAACAGATTAATGAAATTAAGTATTTTGTTTCTTAAAGAAAAGTTTTATCATGATGTAAAGATAGCTTTTAACGAAAGGCCACAACAAAGAAGGAAATTCACATTCCAGACCAATTTATAAACCAATCTAATCTCAAAAAAACATTAGGAGGAATCGACTTACCCAGGATATGTTTGTGAGTTGCAGAACATGTTACATGATTGTGGATTCACAGCAGCATTCTGAAAAAATGTACACAGAGTATAAAACAGAAAGAAAATACAGGATCCCAGGAAACATTTTGGCATAAATCTAACTTTTAATTAAACTCTTTTTGAAAGCTCCAAACACAAATTAATTATCATAGAAAGACAGGTTGACCAAATAGAATAATGTTTCTTGCCTGAATTCATGCAAGAAAAGGTATTTGGGAATGCTCAGCAGTGTTGAGCTGTAGCTAGCATCAAGGCTGAACATACCTTTTTAGGAATTACAAAATAAATTGCTCATCTGCATGTTGAGATGACTACATAAGAATTCATCATCTGGGATTTGAACAAGGAACAAGGGATATAAAAATGTTTTCTGTCAGTGCTCTTGCTAAATTGATTCATAGCATTCCAATGTTTGGTGGATAAAGAGCTAGTTGACATCGTGCATGTAGCATGATCTGGTCCATCTGATATCTTTGATAGAAAGCAGTAGAAAATACTGACAAAAAAAAAAAAAAATAACATTCTTAAACTTAAAAATTTAATGAAGGTAGAATCTGCTTTCATATGACAGCTATAATGATTTTGAGTTTTTGTCATCCGTAGATGAACCCAAAGGTGGAGACTCGAACGTTCCAAAACACTTTAAAGCATCATATGCTCATCAGATTGTGCATCTGTCCCTTCTGTAGCAGAACTCTGGGCACGGGGGGTGGGGCTGGTCACTCTATTATCAGAAGTAAAATGAGGATGGTGGAAATTCTTTTTTGAAGTTCTAGGAATATTTTGCTAGTTTCTAAACTCATAAAGGCAAAGGCCTTCCTACTTAAGAAAGCAAGGCTTCTGCAACCACGACTGTGCATCTCTGAGGTGCCAATGACCATCTAACCTTTGGACAGTTTCAGCCAAACTTGAAAAGGGAAGTCCTCATATAATATCTGGCAAGTTTTCAGAAATTCAGCCTGTGGGAAGAGGAGAATGATTTCACTTGGTGTCCTCATCATACCTAAAGCTAAAGTAATTCTAGCTGGCAAATTAACACACAAGTCAGACAACCAACTCACCCCACCTTAGTCATGGCATTGTCTATGTAAGGGGATCCCATAGGACTTATTGCCAAGACTGGCACAATGCAGCGTTGTGTGTACAATGCACAATGCAAAGCACAGTATGAGGGGGCTCCAACAGCTGTACTTTGGCACCAAGTGCTGACTGAAGAAGGATATGCATTCCTAAAATTAAAGGCTTCATAACCACAAATTAAATAATTTCACAGACCAGAAAATGAAATATTCTTAGCATTGATGTTCCTGCTAAGTAGGAGACTGAACAAAAGAAAGGTATCTGATTTTCAGTGCTGCCCCAGATTATTAAATCTTGCTTTAAATAGATGAGCAACAGATGAAGCTCCATAGATTTCTATTAATACAATTACTAACAGGCAGAAGAGGCCTTTCCATCTTTCCTTTGCTTCTACACAAGTTACAGAAGAACTGAGAGAGAAGTCCCAGAATTTCACATGCCCATGAAATATAAATAAACAAAAAGATGCATACGTCATCAGCTCTAAGTGTGCACAGAAGATTTAGCAAACATTCCAACTTTTCACTCTTTTTGTATCCCTCAAAACCAGGCATTTTCTCAAGTTCTTGCGAAATAAAATAATTCTAGAGATTCAGGAATACTAATGAATAGCTTGCTAGTTCTGAGCAAAAGCAAAACAAAATGTATCCCATTAGCTTGAAAGGTTTTTTCATTAGAGGCTGTCTTTCATTAAAGAACTGTGAAGCAGATCAAAATAGGATTTTGTCCCAGTTTTCTGCAGGAAAACCAATGTTGTACATGTGCTTAATAGAACTAAGTTGTGGCAGCAGAGGATGACACTGCTGTGTACTCCAACCCTAAAGCACAGGCAAAATTAAACAAGAAAAACACTTTAAAGCTTGCTAGACAAACTTTAAATTCAAATGCAATATATATCTAAATAGTTACAGGTAGGTAAATGGGGAGGTATTGTGCAAGATATTTTCTCAAAAGCAAAAGATCTCAGGTGGGTATATCATGTGTACCCATATGTATGGGTAGTGTAGAATAATATAAACTGATAAAGGTCACTCCTATCTTTAAACTAAAACACTTCACTTGAGGTAAAAAATACCAGACTGCAAAGAAGGGGAAAACCAATGTGAAATAGAATAAATCACATTTAACTTTCCTATATTATTATAACGTATATACAAAAGTCACACAATTCCCTTTGACACTAGCAATTGCCACAAGCCAAATGACTGGAAAACAACATGCTTTAAATATGTGCAACATAACAGCACAATCCTTTAGACTGCAAAATTTGCAACAGAAATAATTCTAAAAAAGGCAGCATACATGATGTAAGCCATTCAAAAGCTGTAACAAGGTATAGCACAGAATCTTAGTTGTATTTCCAATCTATTGTTCTTAAATATAAGCAGAAATTAACAGTAAAAATTAACCTAAAGCTTAACAGCTTATGTAAGAATGCTTTAATAAAAAAATGTTACTAAGCTTATTGAACTGTACAATTAAACCCCTCCCACTAAATATTTCTCAGAGTAATTTCCATCTAAAGCTTATTCAGCAAACCAAAATGCCAATGCATTTCTTCAATTTCCACTTCTTTGAACTTGTTAATGTATGAATAAAAAAAAGATTTATTTATGTTATTAGCCACATACCCTCTTGTCTAACAAATAGTTTTAAATACAAAATTTCTGAGATACACATGAACTGACAAAATATCTAAAATATCATTTTGATTTTCTTCTGCAAGCTATGTTTGATTTACATCAATTAGATTTTTCACATAAGGTATCATATAACACAGGAAGGCTAATAACCCAGAAATAACCTCATTAAAAAAGACAGCAGATCGGTCTAAGCAGAATGAACTCTAAGCAGAAAAATTAGTGACCTGGAAAGTACCAGGAAGAGGTAATAGCAATACAGAGAAAAAATACATTCCCATTAGCTGGTCAAAAGTAGAAACCATGAGCAATAAAGTAAAAATACAATAGAAGCATAAGGAGAACATTTAAAAATATTTTTACCTTTTGAAATTCTGCAACATAAAACGTATTTCCCCAAACAAAGATACTGTCTAAAATTATGTTATTACTATGAGTTAGTCTGTGGTTTTTTCATATACTTAAAACAGTCCTTGGCAGAATATTATTAGCAAGCCTAATACATTCATATTAAATTATCACTGTATGATTCCAGTGTCTATGGATTCATTTATTTTAAAATTAATGGTTAAAAATGGCAACTCATGTTAGATTTACATAGCTACCCCTTGTCTAACACTAGCTGCTTTGATTCAAACTGTAGCAAAACCTTTAAAAATATTTCTTAGTGTATTTACAAAGAAAGAATCCTTTCCTTATTCTTGAAAGATGGTTTCAACACAGGATACTTAGTTTTTTGTCAAATGCTTTGTTAGCTATGTAGAGCCTCTTAGCAAATCCAGTTCAAATTTGTCTGTGAGTGAGAAGAAGTATTAAGTATTACTGTTAAGTCACAAAATTCAGCTTGTTTTAATTTGGCAAACTACCTATAGATTACTTTTATTTATGAAGCATATTAACTCAAATTGAACTGGTCGATACAGTGTATAGGACACATTTAGGTTGTTTTCTCTGATTTTCAGTTATAAAATGTTATAGAAGCCAGTATTGCTAAAGGTAAAGCATCCACAGCCTTTGAATGTTGACTTTTCTGAAAAAAAAAATTGTCCCAGGTACAGGCACTTAACCAAACATTGATCATCTCCAAGAGAAAAAGCTGAATGTAACATGGCAAATTTCTTGCTGCTCAAATAGACATAAACTTCCAACCAGTGGTTTTGGAAGCATATGCAAGAAATCTTTTGGCAGATCTTCTCAGGCATCATCAAAAGTTAATAGGAGATGGGCACTTAATTCCCCTTTATGACTTTCAAAAAAGATGTGGCCAGCTACTTTTAATTTATTAAGGAGCAGATTTGCAAAGAATCTTTTATTACAGAGGCAGTAAGGAGAGCTTTTTTTCTATAAAATACATGTAAATATGATTTATGAAAGACACAAATATTACTGAAGTGAGAGATAAATTGTTTCAAAACTTTATAGTCATAAAAGCTAGGCAAAAGTACATATTGCTTCAATATTTTTTCTTCTTTCATATGTTGGTATTTCTCCCGGGTAACTAGAAGGCTTATTCTCTGTGTTCTGCTCACCTTATACTTGTAATTACAGTATCTTTACCGAAGGCATCTGCTATGAAATTACTAAAGGAAATAAAGCTGGAACACACACTACTGCACCAGTGACTGATCAGGCTGCTGCTAAAAGAGAAGTACTACTACTGGAATTAAAATTTGCAAAATGTAAAAGAGAATTTACTTTTCGAGACCACAGCAATAGGCATACAAGTATCATATGTAACTGTTTTCTAAAATGCTTATTCTTTTCTTAAATAAGATGCTTCCTAGGAATAACATTTGAGAAATAAATTTAATTTGTAATCTGTTTTTTTTTTCCTCTAGACTGCCATTACTGAAAGCCTTTACTCTGTGGGCTACCACTACACAGCTGAAAACCACCAGCATTCTGTTGGGTTTTCAAAGGGACTGTGAAGGCCAAAGATCCAAACAAAGAGGTAATTAGAGGAATGTGCCAACTAAAGATTATGACATGAGAAATTCACGTGAAAAATTTCAGACCTTTGGTTTAAAGGTCACTGAAGTGACCTAGCAAAGAATAGTAAGAAAATTAAGGTATCTTCTACTTACAAATGGTATACGATCCAGTACAGCCTATAAGAAAGAATATGCACAACTAGATACCCATAAATTACAAAAACAGCTCTCTGGTATCACTTTGGCCATGACCAGTTTTTAAACAATGCCTCTCATCCTTAGAAGGAGCATGTTTCACTATTAGATGCTGTGGCTTGCAAATCAAATCCTAAATGAAGAAAAAGGCAAAACCTGTAATATGTTACTGTCTACTTGAATTACTGTGTTACTGTCTACTAGATTTTTTTCTTGGGGTTCAGTTTTTATGAAGTTCTCGACTTTCCTGAGATCAGCCTTTCTAAAACATTCTACACCTTCTAGAGTTCTTATATTTCTTTTAAACATCAAATCAAAACAGCCCACATATTCTTACTGAGCAGAGCAATTTTCCCCTGGTTAAAGTTGGCTTTGCCTCTTATTCTTATAGATACTGTTGTGGCAACTGGTACTGAAGTGCTCATAAAAAACCCCATAAAAATAAAGCACTAGATAAGGCAGAGGCAGCTGTGCCTTTCCGGAGGGCCATGCTGTTGCAATGGCATCTTATGACTTAAATGCAGCTCAGAGCTGTGAGTAAAGCCATTTCCCTCATTCGCTGAAGATATAACATGCAGAAAGAACATGTTTCCAAAGCACAGAAGTAATGAGAAGGACCTAGGTAAGAAGAATCCTGGAGCCCAGCAAAATCTGTCAAAGGGGTAAAAAGGACACACTGCATCATTACCAGTAAAAATAAGCAAATTAATTTACATAATCTGCAGATGATCTGGTTCATTTCCATAGGAAAACAGTGTGAACCAAAATCTCCTTTCTACAACATCAGCGAAAACATTCAGGGCAGAGCATGCCAGTCAAGGCATGGCACTATACAAGGAAGACCAGAGGCTCTTGAATGCCACTTGTGCTGCTCTTGCACAACGCAGACTGGAGATCTCAGACTAAGCAAGATTAATAGTACATAGAGACTATGCTAGAATTTTTTTAAAACACCAAGTGCATAAAATAAAACCTTTTTCAGAATACACAGAAGACTCCACTATGGTTAGCTGAATGACCAACAAATTTCTGCAGTGAGATTTTAACCCAAGAACCTGATATACACTGGCCACTCTCAGGCCCTTGCATACACATTGTAAGAGCCCTGAAACAATTAAACTGTTATAAACACTTTTGAAAAGCCAGTAGAAATACTCAGTAGAAATTCACAGTAGAAATGTTTAATTATCCAGAAAAGCAGGTGAGAAGTTGCTCACTACTTGTCCAGGAGGCATCATGCTTTCACAAGAGTTTATTTTGCAGAAGACTACATGAGGCTTGGTCTCTGTGTTTGTCATATAGAAGAACTGTTACATGTCTTTACATGAGGAGGAAGGTGGTACCTCTCTAATAAAAAGCACCATGTGCTGTAGTAGTTCCATCAATCTCCCACCACAACCTTACATAAAACTGTAAAACCTGCAGTCCTAACACAAAGCTCAGTGAAACCAAACAGAATCTCTTCCCCTCATTTCAGAAGCCCCACAGAAAGGAGCTCTGCCTTGGAGGAGGACGGAGTCATGCTCATCCCTCATGGGAGCTGGCATCTGGTAGCACCTCCTGTGGCCATGTTACATGGTGAGTATGGGGAGGGCAGTGATCCTGGTTAAATTCTTGTGCACTAAGGCAATATTTGAGTGCAACAACTGAGATTTTGCTCCCAAATTATTTTTCACATGTATTCTATGGTATAAAAGAAGATTTGAATACCAGCCTGGGGTGTTCACCTGCTATATATATAGCAAAACAGTTCCTTTACAAAAAAAACACACAAAAAACAAAAAACAAAACAAAAAGGGGGGGAGGGGGGGGGCAAAAAGAAAAGCTTTGCTGACTGACAGCAGTAAATGATGGAGCACTTTCTAACTATGACCTCTTATGTCTAAAGAAGATTTAACAGTATTTTTCTCACAAGTGGTCAATGAGATATTTGTAATATGGAGGAGGGGAAGAAGAAGGGGTGAAATGGCAACTGGCTAGTATGTCAGACATGACAGTCAAATGTTACCAGAACTCAATCCTGGAGAAATATGGACTTCATATTAAAGGTTGCTTAAAACAAAAGCCCATTTATCTGAATACTGGCGACATTTAATCAATTTACATGAAGGATTTCAAAATTAGTCAGACTGTAATGAACTATGAAATACTGATTAATGAATTTTTGCAATGTTTGATTAGAAACTTAACATGTATGCTAGCACATTTTGCCACCACAGCATTTATAAGCTAATATTTGTTTCTTGAAATTACCAGACTGTAAATAGCCTCTGGATTATGGGGCTAAGCATGTTTACTATAAATGAAGCGGTTTATTTCAAAAGTTAGTTGTGACAATTTTTAACTTACTAAAATACGTTTCTATCTTGAATAGGTAACAGGAAGGAACATTCTTATTTGCCTATCTTATCTCATTTCTGTTACTAGCCTCTTTACTTCAACCTATTAGATCTTTCTGGTTATGCATGAAGCAATTTGAATATGATCTGTCATTTAAAACCCTTTTTTTTTATCTCCTACCCAGACTAATAAACCAGTCAAGTAACACTTAATATGCAATATATAGTAAGTTCACAGTTATGCACAAATGCAGGTCCTTGATCAGAAGTTTGTTTGCCTAAAAAGCAACCAAGAAAAAAGGGCCAGTGGTATGCACCATAATTAGTGGGAATTTTATTACGTATTTCATAGGGAGCCAAGGACAAACAAGAAGTAGCAAAATAAATGCAGCTCAAGACCACTGAATACTTTTGAACTGTATGCAAAATAGCCTGTTACATGAAAATGAAAAAGTTACTTCTACATATTTGTCTTTATTATTGGTATTCTCTCTTCTCTGATCCCAATTAATGAGCTACACTGACATCACTTTTTACCTTTACACAGCAAGTCATCATTTAGGAGACCCAGATACTCCTTGCCTTACTTATTCTTTTTGCTAATTGGCTGAAATGGCCACCTGTGGAACACCTAAATTATAAGAACTGAGACTTTGAGTAAGTTCTAAATATTGTCTCAGTTACTATATTTGAAATCACAGATGCTTCTGAGGAGACATTAAGCACTCATTTCACTGGCTGTCATTTTTCAAATGACATTATAATATCACCTTAAAGTTTACTCTGAATATACATTTCTTTTACTTGAATCACATGTATCAGTCATCAGGAAAATTAAATTCTAAGCATATCAATTTTATTTGTGCTTATACTTTCTAGATTAGTCATGATTTCTCTAATTAGAGTCTCATAAACTCAGAAAGTTAAAAGCAACATTAAAAAGCCTTCCCTTCATGACAATAGCACTCTAACTAAAATTATACCTGGTAACAAAGTTAACAAACCTAGAAATAGGTTATAGATAAAATATTTTATGAAGTCCTGAGGAAGTGTAACATATTGTCACTGGATGATTTTTTTAAAGTTAAGTGATCTTGTTTTGTAATTGGTTAACTGTAGCTTCTTCTTATTGCATGTAAAAAGAAGAGATCCCTTCACCCATAGTGAAAAATGGAAAATTATTCAGTTTAGGGTTTATGGTTGCTAGTAGCAACAAATACTGGAATATTGCCATCTGGCCTCTTGTTTTAAATGAGACTTGAATAATCAATTTATTAATGGATGGAGTACATACTTAAAGAAATAATCAGTTGTCATATCTTAAGAAAACTTTAGTATAAAAAAAATCCATTGTATTAATAATGCAGAGCACACAGGCATTTAAAGAGATGAGGCAATTTTTATCTTCCTTACTATTGCCTCAAAAACTTAAGCACACAAGATTTTTAGTTGATCACATCACACATCTAATAATCAAGAGGACTACCAAGAGTGATTGGTTTGTTACAGGCATTTAAACCACCGAGCAGACACTTAATTCTGAATTTGCATACAAAACTGTCATTACAGGAGAAATAGATAGGAATCAGATGCTTGACAATGGCAAATTAGGAAACCACACCTACTGTGGATTGAAAATGTACGAGATAAATCTTAATCACATACTTTACCAATGTTGATTTTGACTGGAACTCAGAGCAACTGTTTTCAACTAAGCTCGCATGAATAAGGTTCAACCCGCTCATGAGAAATGATACTCTTGAAAAGCCCCACCCTTGAATTCTGCATTTACTGTAATACATGCAGTTCATGTATTGTAACACTTTTAAACCAGTTTTGAGCACCTCTTCTGAAAAGATGATGATTAAAGTCAGGCTTGTGCCTACATTGTCCTTTTCCAGGTTACAGACTCTTAGGTACAAATACAAAAAATGCCCAGGTTTGATACACAGTATGGGATCTGTTCAATTTTCCATCATCTGTGGCTTATAAGTAAAACCGATTTACCTTACTCGACAGGTGCCAACAATATCATTATTCTCACTTTATATGATTTATTCTTCTTGGTAGTCTGCCAGCTGGCACAGAGAGAGCAACAAGAACTGCCCATCAAGTGACTTGAGCTGAGACAAAGCCTGGATTCCAGGCAGGGCTGCACATGCAGGCAGGGCACCAGTGACTGGCAGCTGTCATTTATAGTTTCCATCACTTGTGGGCTTACTATGACTATTGCCTACAAATGTTGAGTACATTTTGACAATGAATGCTGCCAACAACAAATGTATTGATATAATTTGAGCCACCTAATGGTGATATACAATTTTAAATAAAATGAAAATGGAGAGATGTCAGCTCGTTAGAAGATAGTACAAGCTCTATACCTGAGCTTCTTCACTCAGTCAGATGGGCCCTCAACTTGAAGTTTCACGGGGAGTGAATCGCAAGGGGAAGCTGGTGGGAGAGCATGTTTAGGCCTTCACCTCAATACTTATTGCTGTTTGCAGCAGTTTCTCCTGACAGGGCATATATAAAACACTAATCAACATTGAAATGCCTCACCTATGTCATGAGCCAAAGATAAGAATTCACTGGCTCCTTTATTGGGTCTTTTATCCCAGAGGTTAGATCTGTAGGTGGCTTTCCCATGAAACACTCGACTTTAATGTATGCTTTCCCCAAGAACTGAAGATTTTTAAAATCTCAGAATATGGAACAGAACAAACTGTTAATCACCTTCCCCCAAAATGCTTTTATACCATGAGGATAAAAGAAGAGCTAATAATGGTCTTTCAGTGGTCAAAAGGAAAAGCAATTTTCAAGCAGAAAACATAGGAGAAACCATGATGCTGAGGAGCTTGAGAAAAGTTACCTTTGCACACCCAGACAAGGAGATGGTGTGTCATGACAATTTTTGGAGGAGTCCACTACAGGAATAATAAAGTTTATTTAAATTATCACACTTTCAAATGTGTAAGTAAGGGGGGTTTTGGATACCCATGTCACTTTAATTTGAATGACAAACTTTACTAAAATCTACTATGCAGTCTAGTAATTCGCTCAGCGTGTTTCCTGGTGCATATTCAAATGGCCTAGGGACACTGTTACAGAGTAAGGGACTTTGCATGGCACACAGTGAGTGGCTCAGATTTTTAAAGAAGAATCTGGAAAACATCCCATGCAATGCATCTGCTCATCTAGCATACAGTTCTGAGGCTAAGGGTTTCCTAAGTAGGAGGCAAATATGGCTATGTACTTGGCATCAAAATGAACTATACCACACTTACTTTCTTCTGTGAAAATCCAAGGGGAGATGTGACCCTTCTGATTCTCTCACACAATTCCATTAAACTACAAATAAGAGTCTTGTTCTAATAGGACAAGATACATCAAACTCTATGTGAGCTGTTGCTGATCTCTAGAACACACTGCTTATGTCTGAGAAGTAGATCATAAGTACACAGAATAAAGATCATTGGGAAACAGGCCTGAATAAACTTTATTCCTATTAGTAGAAATGTAGATAGCATGAATAAATGTAGGGAACAGAGACTGCTAGCTGAACAGAAAGTGGTGGGTCTAAAAAAAACAGGTGAAGAAGATTCGCAAAATTTCATCTTTGGACTAATTAGTGATGAGTCCATCAAAGTCTGAGGTGTTTCCATTATGGTTTTCTGCAACAGTCCTGCAAGCCTATCTTGACACACCTTGACAGCACACGTCTCAACTGTGCAGGTAAGTTTAGCACCTTAGAACAGAAACATATATTCAGAAGCTCAGAGAGAGAAGAATGCATGCCAGACAACACCCTGTCCATGCCACTGTCACTCTTACATATCTCTTTAGGTATTCTTCATAGAAAAGGCAACGCAAATTTGGGTATCACAAGATGCTACTAACAAAATAGTCACTGTTCTTTCGGTTCCTCTGCTTGTCAAATGAGTCAGTAAACATGATGCAGGATGATGAAAGAAAATCTACTGTACTGCATGTACATATTTTTAAGGGTATTAGAATAACCAGAAATCTCTGACAAATTAATACTTTCTTCCTACAGTAATCACTATGCAAAATGATGGAGGGTGATGATTTCAAAAAAACTGTAAACATTAGGGCTTAACTTTTAGAAGCAGACGAAGTGTAGAGCACAGGAATGATGGCTCAGTTTGAGAAGTAAGGGTCAGGTAGTCTATTAATAAATTTTAGAGTTAGGAGAAGCTTTAGAGTTCCATGTATGTATATACGTACGCTTACGGAGTCAGTACCACAAACATCACTGATCGATACACTGGTAGAAGCCACAATGAGGAAATGAGAAATATACTGCAGATGGAATTAGTACCTATTTGTATCCTAAATGCAATATGCAGAATACTTTTGTAAGTAAAGTATTATGACACAGTAATTTGGCCATGAGAGGGTAATTGACTTAAGATATTCTGATAAAGATCGATTGCCAAGGTTTGGAGTTATGACACCAACAAAGTTACAATGACATTAGCACAAAGAGAGAGACACAAATCCATTATAAAGATACAATCAAATATTCAAAAAAGCCTGGCATGCTCATTACTTATTCATGCTAATACAAGTATATTAAGAAATCTAAACAGTGTTAGCGTTCAATCACTCACAAACCAAATGAGGTTTTGCATTTATCAGCCACCAGTCATCAAGAATGTAACATTAGCTGTACAAAGGTGGTAATATGACATAACTGGAGATATTTGTATCAGCCTACACAGACTGAGAGATACAGTAGGATTTATTAAACTGAGTAATGTCTTCACATTCAGCACAGCAATAAAAGAAATAGCTGTGCAGAAGTAATTTCCCCAGACAATAAGATTCACCTTCGTAATAACTTAAAGAAGTTCTATATGCTTTCAAGGGTCTAAAATAATCTTCTCAACATTAATAAACAATTTGCAAATACAGAATTGGATGCTAAAGTTTTTAAAACATAACCCAAAACCCCAGCAAGTTGTCAGGGTGTCTGTCTTACTGGGGTTTTAGAACTTTTTCTCTTAGGCTTGTTAAAGAACCACTAAGGTTAATTTAGACTTAAATGGATTTTTATAAGTTTAATAAAACTCCCTCCATATGTCTCAAATGGTTTTATCATGCCATCATACACACTCTCAGTCACGCTGGGATACACAGAAGGTTTATTTTTCATAGCAGGCATGTTTCTTTTGAATCCTTTTCTTGAACATGCATGCATAATTTTCCTGTAAGTTTCAGTAGTGCTATTTGACGTGCCTTTAACTTCCTTGCTCATCAGATAAGAAGGTATGGTCTGGAAGCAGTCTGGAGAAACTGCACATTTCAGTAGGAAAGAGAAATTTCAGCCATTGGAGCATGCTCTCTGGTCCTGTCTGGTCACCCTAGAGCTGTCTCTGACTCCAGTTACCTACAATGGGCCTGATCCTAAGCCCCAGCCAGCAGGCTGGCATCCAGCCCTCCCCCTTAAGCTTGTCCCATCTCCAGGGAGATTCATGGTGCCCCAGCCTGGGACTGCCTCTTACTGCTCCTGCTCCCTGGCTGGGGTGGTGGGATGAGCTCTGGCCATGAGGCTCTGTCAGCCTCTCTGTGACCCCTGCCATCCCCTGGCACTCAGGGAGCTCCTGGCCCTGACAACTGCAACTTTTCCTGAGTTATTTCTATATATCACACCAAATGGCTATGCTTTTCCCACCAAAAGTGAAATCGCAAACATTTTTGGGTTGGGTGAGAGGTGGAAATCAAACTTTGATCCCCAAAACTACAAGCCAGTAATTCTGGAACTAAAATAAAACACTACAGGTTGTTATAAATATATGTTGCATGACATACCTCCTAGTGCAAGGACATAGTACATCTGCAGAAGATGTTTACACTTGCTTTACAGCAGCACTTGAACAAGGTATGGCTCTGGTTTGATCCTGATGACATGCCATTTATAAAGTGTGACTGATAAATCTAATGCCTCTGAAATCAGATAAAACTTTGATAAATTACTTCCTAGGGAGCAGGCTGCAAAAGCTACCTCTGTCCACATTTAGCCACCCTGCTGCAATCGGTACCATTTTGTTTAATCAACAGTTCAGACAACAATACGTTTGAAAGCTATCACACCATTTAGAGATGTGAAGATATTCTTTTCCTGAAGGATAGGTTAAGACAGAAAACTACAAAAACTAACCTCTTTCTGTAACAGTTTTTACAGCAGGAGTACTTGCTAGGAAAAGTCACAGAATTCTAAAGATGACTTTACTTCCAAGGGATTTTCCCGTATTTCATGGTGATAAGACTTGAGAAAGACCCTGCTGGAGAAACAAACACGTGGTAACACAGTCATCTTCTCCTTCACAGATAAGTTAAAGGATCACTGATGCTTACACAAAAAAATTATTATCCAAGTGTATTTTAAATGCCAAAAATGGAGGCCTAGAACTACAGCAGTATGGGAGGGAGGGGTGGGAAGGAGGGGTGTGAAAAAAAGAATTTTACAGTTAACACAAAATAAAATTGTGCCAAGGCTGCTAATGTCAGGCCACTTCTTTTCCACAGTCAGGGGAATTCTCCATCAAAATACAAAATGGATTTTTGGTGATGTCAAAGAGCATGAGGTGCAAAGATTACTGGAGACTTATTTGTTTATACCTTAGAGCACATCAGCCCGCTGGGCAGAATAAGCTAACAATTCATAGATGCTAAATGCTTCCCATTTACACCTTCCCTCTGGATTCTGTAAACAGGTCATGTGTGGCTAAGTGTAGAAGTATAATATTGTTGATTTGATCTTCAGCCAGTGGGACCACGTTTCAAAATCAGCAAGTGATTTCTGAAACAGAATACTTCTGTTGTGTTAGGTACTTTCTAATCCACTCCCCAGTGAAGGAGGAATCTGCTAAACTAAGCAATAGCAGTATCTAATAGCAAGTGATGAAATAATCTAGTGAAGGTATGGTTTAATAGTGGTTTTCTTACAACCAGAAGATCACATAAGGAAAAGCATTCCTTAAAGAAGCTGAAGGATAGGAACAAGTATTTTACTGAACAGTGACAAAATCCTCTTTCTGAGGATAGTAGCATACTGAAGTCCCACACATCCACCTGCTTTCTTCTAGAGCTTCATAAGCCTCTCCCTTTTGTTGATATTGATAGCCATGAAACCAGACAGCTCTGCTTTGAATTTTGAAAAACTCTAAATCTTGGGGAACCATGATCTCCACCCAAAAAATCTTCTCTTATCATCCTATCCACTTTCTTCTCTAAACAGAATACTTCCCTTCCAAATTTCCTTTTCTCCTGTTCATGTCTTCCATGATTCTTTTTAACTGACACCTTTTTTTCTCAAATCTCATAGGAGGACACCTCTCCCTCAAACAGTTGCTCAGATGACTTCCCTAGTAGTTCTCATTTCGACACAAAATAAACTTGTGTTCTGACTGTTGTATTCAAATGAGTATTCCTCACCAAACTGTGTAGGCTTAATGCAACAAAGATCAGAAGAACAAAGACAAAAAAATTCAAGTGTCAAGAACTAGGTAAAGAAAATACTATTAAAAAGGAATATAGGGAATAAAAGGGAATTGGATATTGCTGAGCATTGTCTTTGTTTTCATACTATGTGTACCTGACACTGTACAGAAATTTTAGGCAAACAACCCAGATTTAATTTAGATAAACTGAACATGAAATCACACTGTATGATTGCAAAAGATCTATTCTGTACATAACTGGCTTCTCTTGGAGATGTAAGCCAAGATAAAGCTGGAATAAATTTAAGCTGATTCATTCTGACAACTGTTTATTTTATTTGATAATACAAATAGAAGGTTAACCCCTAGTTAACTTAGATGACACCATCTTAGATGGATGTAAGATATGGTCCATTCTCACAGAATAGTTACTTATTTCCATATGTTAATAGAAAAACAATCAAAATAATCCATTAATTTATTACAACTGGTAAGTTCAGCATGATGAAAAGATCTGACCAAAGAAAGTTTTCATTCAGGTCTCAAAGGTGCGTTTTGACTATTCATTGCTGCTAAGGAAACTGGTAGCTATAAAGTCATACGTGAACAGGAGTGGCACAGAAGAGCACAGAAGTCCAGAAACATGTTAACATTTCCAATACTGTTCATGCAATCCTGAGACAGACTATTGAAGTTCAAGAAATAGTATATAAGTTATCCAAGTTCAAAAGGATAAACACTAAATATTCTGGAATTTGGCATATTTTGTGTCTAAAGGAATCAGCCTTCGATTAAGCAACTGACTTTTGTAGTAAATAACATTAAAATAAAGAACTTTAATTTCATCAACGTTATAAGATTAAAATACAAAAGCCACTAACTGCCATGGCCAAATGTTTTCCATTTTATTTAAAGAGAATAAGGGATGGGTTCCGTGGGAACTTGACATTTATCATTCAAGAGAGAAGAGATCTTGTGAGTCTCAAATAACAGAGCTAAGAGCAAGTTTTTCTTTCACAGATGGAACAATGCTACATCTTCCTACAGCCCATCATGTATTCTGTTTCAGTTGTGTAATGACATGCAGAGGTTTGAGGAGAAATGTGGAAAACAGAAAACCTGCTGTCCTCCTGAAGTCTTCGTAGCAGACACGCAGTAAACCTGCATAGTAGAGCATCACTTACACCCAGCTGATTCCCATTTCTTATGGCAAAAATAGATACTTCCATCTTCTGCTCACAGACACACAAACACATGCTTCCAATCTCCTCTCATCCAGTGCTGCCAATCCCAAGTTTAGATTTCAGTCCTTTATATATACATGCTTTAAATGCACTCATATTTCATTAATAATTTCCAATCAAAATTAAACAGCAGCTGTCAAAATAAGAAGTATCTTTGCTTATTAATGTGATAAAGTTAAATATTTTATTAGAGATCCCTTAACTCTAAATGTACACAATTTTTCAGCCTCTCTATAATCCACCTGACTGCACATATCTTGTCCACTTGAAGACAATTCATTTAGAGCTTAACCCAAAGAACACTACATCTATGATATGAACTTCTGAGAATGTTATGAATCTACTCACAAATAAGTTCTGTACTTCAGTTATACAAGATGCAAGCAAAACACATCTCTTTCTACTACAAGCAATGAGTTGAGATGGGCGTCATTTAGATTCTCCTTTATACTAAGGAATTCCTACCAAGGCACATGATTAACCCAAATAGGTTTGAGCCATGTTACAGTAAGGCTTCTAACCCAACAGCCATTTTTCCTTGACATTTCTCCTTCATCCTACTACTAAAACACTAAATCACACATCCTGATCACACAACCTTGTGCCAAAATCAGATTCTTTGATTTAAAAGATCCAGTTTCAGGTTTCTCTCTCTTACACTTCCCCTGACCCTTGATTTAGGAAGACATATACAAATTTCCTCATACCAAATATTTGCAAAAATTATTAACTAAAAACTAGTGAACAGAAAATGAGATGGTTTCTAAAAGATCACTGGTGTTTGCCCCTTGGGCTTACTCACTTCTCAAGTCTCTATCCAGCAGGATCACTGACAAGAAATTCCCTTGTGAAAATTTAAAAGCATGCAACAGGACTAGAAGAAAATTCAAGTGATGGAGCCAATTGAGCTGCTTAAGCAAAGGTGACTAAGATTGCTGCATCAAGAAGGACAAGAAGAAAGTGTGCTTTCCATGGTTCTACATGTGTGTTAGAACTATCCTTAAAAACAAAAATAAATTGAAACTAAAGGCAAAAAAGAAGAGATCTTAATAGCTTAAGGAAAATAATATCGTTTCCCATTTTGCTTTGGTTAATTGTCTAATATGCAAGTTAATTTTTTCAAATTTATGAAGAAATAACATTGTTGTAATGGAAAAGTACATTCACTGCATCTACCAGGCCATTTTTTCTGTATGTAACATTTTCAAGGGAGCCATTCCTGGCAAGAGCCAGCCTACTGAACAAGCATAAGCCCATTAGACAATCAAAAGCTTTCAAAAGGACTAAGCGGGATGATTAAAGGAATGAAGCTGTACAAAGACCTCAGAAAAGTTCTATTCTAAGGAAAAACAAGTACAAAAAGCATTCAAAAGCCAACATGGCACATTTGTTGATCAGCTGAATATATCCAAAGTATATATATCTTGTAAAATATAGATTTGCTTTCGATTTTTCTACTTTCTAAATATCCGAGCAATTATTAAGGGCTTGCAATAAAGAGATACCTTGGCATTTGTAAAAAAAATTGAAGTAGCATCAAATATACAAAGAACACTAATACTGCAACTCACTAAACAATTAAGTTGGCGTGGTTATTTGGCATGCTATTTAAGCTAATCTGTAAAAAAGTGACATATTTAACCCTAAAAATCAACCTAGAATCACAACGAAGCCATTTTAATTATAGACAATACAAAGTTTACATTTTTAGCAGGTTTGTTTAAAAACAATTTAATAGCTAAGTGATCTATGTTTCACCTGAACATGCATTCTCATTATAAGCAAAGTAAACATCTCTGAATACAGACATATACCATGCCATTCTCTTTATTACTTAATTTCCCAGGTATCCCAGCATGATCTGAATAAATTATGCTGACAATACAACAATATAAATGATAAATCAACCATACAATTTTAGTGATATATAGCACAAAATGTAAATAATAACCAGTACTGCTAATTGGCTTGCTACCTGGCAACAAAACAAAAAGTAAGCTATTTCAGTGGTAATGTTTCAGCTGTGTACCACCCTAATCATCAAACATTTCTAGCTTTTCTAACCTGTTTCTACCATTTTGAATAACAAACAGTACTATAGCAAAAAATAATGCCTGAAAGACATTCCTGCTGAAAAAAATTATTTTAAAAATTGCTCATTGATTCCATCTGGATATTACGAACGAAGTCCTGCTACAATGTGTGAGGGTTTGGCATCTTATTGCCTGGAGTGAAAAGGTTCTAGGTTTGTTGAGGAAAAAAAAAACAAACCAAAATCACCGTTCTCCAAACAACAGAGATTCACTGAAAATTTTTTCATAGGATAAATGATAGCTCACATTTTCCTGCTTTATTTCATTGCATCTGCTAGGACTGCCTTGTAAATGTGTATGCTTAGTTTTGTTTTGTAAAACTGACACACTTTTCACTCCAATGACTTTTTTCACGTGTTAGTCCCATTCTACAAAACATCAGAGCCTCATTAATTTTCAATTTGTTGGCACAAATTTACCTTGTGTAAGTCACTCTTCTTCTATAAGATCTTACTCATCTTCTCATTCACTTCAACTAAGCTCTCCTATCTTCATTCTTTTTTTGTGTCTAAATTTCTCTATGCTTCTGGATACTTCATATGACTATTTCTGTATCCTTTCTGTTAATAATGCACATATTTTCATCAGAAAGCTACGAATTCAAATGCATTCAAGGCAAGAGGATATCCCTGATAGATATCATAATATTTGCAATATTATTTTACAACCCATTCTTTATTCACCCAACCATTTTGTTTGCTGCTAAGACCACCACTGTGAACTGTGCAGCCTTTCCTATTGAGCTGTCTTCAGTAATGATGATCATGGGGAAACCCTGTCCCCAGTAAAGAAATGGCAAAACTCCCAGAGACGTCAGTAGGATCAGAATTTCACTGAAGTTCTATCAAGTAGTTATAGCTAATTTACAATTCAATCAATGGTTACAAATATTACAAATAATTCTATATAATTTACATTGCAGGGAATTTGTCAGAACTGAATATATTTGAATTTATACACCCTAATTGCCTAAATCAGATCTCCAGAATTCCTCCGAGGCTTCTATGGACTTGGCTGAGCAAAGCTGTTGTCATCTATATTTTTGTTCCTTTTAATTTGCATTCCTTACGTGATTTTACTTTATCATTTATATTGCAAATAAATCAAATAACTATACTCAATAGGTCATATTTCACCCTGAGTATCTGGGACCCTGTTAACTTTCACCTATCCTCAATACCTGCCAGTTTTCTGTTCTGTATTATTTTTTCAGGGGCCCATTTCGTTGTTTTTTCCGTATCTGCCCATTACTTGGTAATTGTGAGTATTTCTAGTA
Source organism: Florisuga fusca (assembly GCA_038090715.1). Lineage (NCBI taxonomy): Eukaryota > Metazoa > Chordata > Aves > Apodiformes > Trochilidae > Florisuga > Florisuga fusca. The sequence goes on from JAAWXA010000018.1 coordinate 9,196,533, forward strand.
GTCTGAAGCATACCACGTATGGTGACTTTCCCATTCCTACTATATGTGCCCATGTGTAAGAATTTTTAAATCATTATTGTTGCTCATTATTTAAATACAGATGTTTTCCCCTGTTTCTGCTGAACATGGATTCACAAACTGATGAAGAATTTCTGTTCCAGAAACAGAACGGGGAACAAAAGAAAAATTGACAGAAAACTAAAGGTTACTGTCCTCATTGCATATCTACAATTTACAGTTGTGCTTTACAGAACAATCACATACAGTGTATTTAAGTTAATTTGAAAACTACATTATTTGCAAAAGTCTCTGCAAATCCACTGCTTTATCCAACCATTAGTTTCAGAATTAAGCAATGTAGGCAAAGGAGCTGAACAAAATTTCTATTACAAAGTCTTACTAACATTACAAAGCTTGGTGATACTATCCATAGCATTTCCTTCTGGAGCACAGTGAAGGACTACACTGATGCAAGCCCCATTAGCACATACCATATGCAGAGCATGCAGTTTTCCAGACATTTGTGTTTTTTGCATGGATCTGCACTGTATCACATCAAAGGTACCAGCTTGCTTCCAAACAATCTGAAGCTTTTAACATACACTGCAGTACACTACATAGGAAATATGTGCATTAGTGTGTGCCTAAGTAAACAGGGAGCTGTCAGCCCTTAGGTGAACCAGTTGAGTTATTCAGTATGGATCTTACTTAGTCCTATCATCCTACGGGGCCTCTCCATTTCTTAAGTCTTCAGTTTAATAAATCCACTAAAATTAACAAATCAGCAATTAATAAGGAATTAGTATGGTTCAGGCATGTTTAAATAAGCACTTAAGTGCATCACTAAATAGGAGCTTTAGAAAACATAGAGTATTTTCTTCCTCTAGGCTATGTTCTCTGTTTCAAATTGCTGAGGTGGCACTGGTAGGACAAATTTAAACTCTGACCAGCCACAAGGATGCACAATAAAACTTGTCTGTGGTGTTTAAAATATCATTGGCTGCGACAGTTAAGACCTGCCAATGATAAGGTCCTGTCTAGTAAGATAGAAATAAAGATATCCTGAAGCATGATACAATTGTTTTCTAAAAATACCCCAAAAAATTAAGAAAAAAATTAAGCAATGACAAAAAAAACAAAGAAAAAAAACAAATCAACCCCCCCCCCCCCAAAGAAGAATAATATTGTTTTTTCATTAAATATGCTGGAATATCAATGGCTGTGGTATCATAACTTTTCTATAAATGCAAAATATACATGGGGTACTATTTGTTTCAATCCCTTTTCTGAAGGAGAATGTATTTTATATATGGAGACAGAGGGATGATGCCTCACTATAAATGGATAGATGAAGGAATAGCTGCTACGTTATCCTTTGCTAACAAAATGTCAAAATTCTCATTTACCCCTGTTCTCCCATTGGTACACTCCTGCAGAGATGGAAATATGTAGGAATGCATGCGCTACCTTGTAGTATATGTGTGCTATGCTTTCAATGACAACAGGTTTAACTGTGTCTAAATTTTTTAATTGAAATCAACATTTTTGTATTTGACATACACTGGCAGCAAATAAAATGAACCTGACAAATGGCATAAAACTATTAATTATGTTTTGTTCACTCTATTGTTAGTGTATTGCTTGTGCAGTTAAAAATTAACTCTATGATCTTATTTAAAACAATACATGTCATTTCAGACATTCCTAAAAAGGATGCTTAGTGATAAGAAATAAGTGTACTTGTCAAGAGAAATTTGCTAACAAAGTGAACTCAAGAATCTTAAATAGATAAAAGAAAGCAACTATAAATTACTGCAGGATAATATTTTGCTTGTTTTTTTTTAAAGTTTCCCCAATGTTTTATTCATTGATGAATTTTAGATATGCAGATAAAGACAATAAATGTTTCATGATTACATGGGCATTGAGAAGTCTCCAGACAACCTTAAGTATTTCAATGTCTGGCAAAAGTGTCAGACTATATCATAGCATTTGTATTATAAACATTAATATTATTGATAAGGTTAACTTGAATGATTCCCAAGTAAAGTTTTTCTTAAGCAAGGAACACAGTAAGGAACACATCAGCCTTCCCATCCACATGTGCAATGATGCAACAGAAAAAAATAGAACTTTGGCAGTCAACTTTGTAGCACGTCTGCATTTGTCATTCACATCTGTACACAAATAAGTGTGCAAATAATTAAGGTAAGCATAAAGTCTGCCACAATGTGTCATGCAAATGCCAACTTCCATGATTTCAAATATCTAACATTGGTCTGCACAATCTCAGAATACAGTTTTCAAGATCTGGCCTTCTCAACTTACCTCTCTGCAGCTATGTCAGTGAGGGTCTCCACGAGTGCACACATTTTGCTGGGAACAATGTATCTTATTAATTCCATGATCTAAAAAGAAATAATACATTTGTCAAAAAATACATAAGCTTTATAAGAAGGAATTTGCTGTACCATCTTTCCCCAAGATGGATGAAATAACCTGCACAAAACCACACAATAACCTGCACAAAAAGAAATGTTTTATACTTTACAGGGGTTTTGTGTTTTTCATCAGTTTAGGAAATCTTAGTAGGTTTCATTTTCATAAAGTATTTATTTCCCTTCTCCTGAAAATTTATTTCTTATTAAGAAATTTATGTTCAAAAAATTCACAACCACTTTGTGTTCTTAAATTCACTTAGGAGAAACCAGAAAAGAGGAAAAATTCAAGGCCAGTTCCTCAAGCACCTTCCTAGTGACAGAGGGTAAAGAAGGCCTGAAACTGGAACATGGCTATGACGTGGTTACTGGCTCAGAGGACAGTCTCAACCTGTTTCAAATCAGTTTTCCAGTCAGTAGGTACTGAAATCCAGATTCACTGGAGTCACCCTAGAGGCCAGAATGCAGCTCATCAGGAGAATCAGTGTCCATACCTAGAAATATTATCAAAACAAAAAGGGCGTGTTTAAACATCTGTACTCTAGCAGAAATTTGCCAGCACCACTACTGCAGCAAGGATAAGCACAGCTCACAGAGGCAATATCTGGGTTGACAGTGTATCTGCATGAATATGTAAAATCTGCTTAGGCACTGTCAGAAAAGCTGTCATAGAACTGAGCAGTGAGGATGTTTTGGAGTTACATTATGGGCAGAAATTTTATGATGCTTTTGTGAGGGAAGATACCATATGCTAAGATTTGACTAGAACTAAATTTCTCTTAAGAGAGTACAACCACTTAGACATAGCATTTAATCCTAAAATTCTTAACTCTATCCCTTTTAACTAGTTCTTTTGTCTAAATTTGCCAATTGGTTACTATACCCTTTCAATGCACACAAATTATACCAACAACTCACTTCCAGTATATTTCATGGACAACAAAATGGAAATATATCTGTGCCATTTTTAAGATTTTGCAGCAACATAAAGATAATTTCCTGAATTTCAGATGTAATATGGCAAGTGGGCAAAATATTGGGAAACGAGAGCAAACATTTACAGTGAGAGACAGCATGGTAATACTAGTAAGACCTTCTCCAGGCCTCAATGCACACGGCAGGTTTTATAGAACAGTGCCCTTTATGTGAATAATATATAAGTGCTTTTATAAATTGGAAAAAAAAAAAAAAAAAAGCTGAGGCTTTTTCTTTTCTTTTTTTTTTTTTTTTTTTTTTTTTTTAAACAGCACAACTTCTTTCATCTCCTTTTTGTAAACCCTTAGTAATGTGTTATCATACTGTTGAGATGTGAGGACAGCACTGTGGCAAAACTTGTTATTGATCATGATTTAAATTGTCTGAGGAATTTTCTCCAAGACTTAGCAAAGAAATTAAGTATCTTCTGTGCATAATATCCTTTTATTTTCCCACTTCATTTCTTTTGCTAACCAAAATGTATGTATACATCTAACCACAATGTTTTAGCACCTTTGGACTACTTTTTGACATTTTTAAAAAAATTCATATATGGACATTGGAATGTTAAGAACGTAAAATATATATATATTTTTAGACAACCAATAATCTTTTATCAACCAATATGTTAAATATTTTCATGCCCTAGAAACTCAGATTTGGAAAAAAAAACCTTATTTAAGAACTTCTGATCTACCCAATGATTCCTTGAAGTATAAAGGTGTCATTTTATAAATCCAAACTGACACGTCAGCAAATATGAATTGAGAGCTTGAAGAAAGTGGTGGCTTATCTCACAGCCCCTAAGTTAAATAAACACACAAACCAAACACTCTTATAAACAAAGAATAAGCTGCTTAAATTTAATAATGAAGTATTTTTACTGTGGCTTTGTTTAGCATTCTTGATCTTAACAAAACTATCTCACCCTTTCAAAGATGCAAGAGCAGTTTGCTTTAGATCTGAAGTCATACTTAAAGCTATGTTTGCATTGAAGCACATGTCTGAACAACTGGGTTAAAAATTACCTACCTGCTTCACTCTGCTTCAAACCTGCATTATCAGTCCTGGATATCACAATGAGTTTGATCTAGACTAACTACTACAAGGGCATTGTGCACCTCAGTAAAGAAATGTGATAATCCTCTAGCAAAAATTAATTTATTAATGAAATGAATAATTAAATCTGCTGAATAACACATTTGTAGGAAGTTAATCAAAGGTGTTTTGAATAAGAATGGGGCTTTCTCTTATATCTATAAGTACAATAGACTAGCTAAAGTAAATAACCCTCTCAGTTACTTACCTCACAACATATTTAGTTATAACATTAAATGGATAAAGTACTTGATCATCTCCCAAGATAATAATGCTGGTGGTATGGAGAAAAGCCTCCATGGGATTAAGAGAGAGTTAAAACATTTCAAATATGCAATTAAAGGCATTCTAGCATGCCTGTGATCTCTGCTCTGGTTTCCTATTTACAGGGAAGGAAAACTGGCTCAGACCTCCTCGAGTACGACAAGGAAGTATGCAAAATCGAGCAGTCTCTGTGCCAGCTCTTGCTAATCCTTTTCAGTATGGTTTGCTGCTAATTTGTCATGGCACATATTTGCCTTATGTCTAATTAGCATCAAATTGCAAACTGCTATTTGCTAACAATTTGTTGCATCAATCTGCTTGAAAATCTATAGTTTAGAACTGAATTGCAGCTTATTCTATCAAAATTCCATTTCATACACATCACAGTAAATCATTTCCCCCAAAAAAAACATTGCAATGCTTTAGTGTACAAAAAAGCCCACATTTAAAAAGAAATCCTAAACAGTGATATTTTTTGTTCCTTTCTTTCATCGCCCATTTATATTTTGTTATAACTTGATTACAACTGGAATTAAATAATGAACAGCTTGCTCTTTGTTTATAGTTAAATCTAGCTAAAATTGCATCACCTATAATAGAACAGGTACATACAAAATTATCAACTGTACTCTAGACAATATGGGCAAGACAAGAAGAATATGTGATCTAGAATTGGCTCTCAAAGTACAGGAAAATTTAAGCCAAGGAGTTTGCCAGGTTTAGGAGCTGGCTACTCTGTTCTGTTGAACATCCACGGACACTACAATAAACAAATAGCTAAAAACCATTGTCACAAACAAATACTGTTGCAAAGATGTTCTTTAATAAATCTATAAGTGACGTGGGAGCTGTTTATACATAAGATTTCATCCCCCACTATGTCTCACTAGAAGCAGATAGAATTCTCTTGCTGTATGCAATGCAGGGCACGGATGGACAAGTGTCAGTGCAGTGCCTGGGCTATGAAATTCATGCAATAATAACACATGATATTCTAAGCAGAGTCATCTCCTCTGCTATATTCTGGGGATGATATGGGGTGACAAGAAGCATGGCTACCTGCTGCTTCTCTAGAAGCATGACTTTAGCCCACATAAAATAATGTTTCATACCTGGATGTAGAAGAGGTGTATATGAAATGTTTTTTCCATGATTCAAAAGATCTGAAATTTAAAAAGTATTTCATCAGGAGGAAGTTGACTTTGTGGGGCTGAGGGAGGTATCATGGGAGAGAACAAGAAAACAGGATGAGAAATCCAAATATGCAATATCCATATAAATGTTCTCACCTGCTACTTGGTTCTCGATTTTCCTTTCCCATTCTGATCTAAAACTCCATAATGGGCACTTGACACGTTTTCCTGTTCAAGTTTCAACAAAACAAGTAGAAGGCTTGCCTTCCAGAGAATTGCCTTTTGCTGCAACAAACTAATGTAGCCAGAATTTTCTGCCCACTTCTGTGTAAAGTTTGCATATTTTCTCCTTGTGAAAGAATGAGCCAAGTTCATTATAATATGTTGTCAAATATAACTGAAGCTTTTAAAGCTGAGTGAAAAGACAAGTCTGTTTCCCTGTATCTATACACAAGAAAAGTCTTCTAATGTTACAGGGAGAATATACAGGGAGAATACAGAACACAACCTTCGAAGGCAAGACTGAAGACAGATGTTCAAGAAGTCCTTACCATTAAGCTGAACCCTGCTCTCAGTGGTAAACCTCCATGAATATAGAATTAAAATCAAATTCAGCATTTTAAACAAGCTTCAGGAGTGTTTAAACAAGACATAAATACTAAAGCAACAGCTTGAACTGGATTTTGGTTTACATGTCCTCACAAAGTCTCTTCCCACCTGTATTATCTTAAGATCTGACACTTTAGTAATTCCAATTTTTCTTTTTCATTGCTTTCTAATCATGACTTTAATTACTGTTACTATTAGTAACATGAAAAGGGATGCTTTGCCTTTCCTTCAAAAGTGGCTACATGTTTAGGGGCTTACTTCATTGCCCTGTAAGCAAGGTAAAAAGTACAGAATCATAATTTAACAATGAAAGGGACATTGTGAGAAGACAGCCCTTTAAGTAACTGGCATTGTCTGTCTCACAAATAGAGGGAACAATCCCCATTGTGGAAAAGGGCCCTTCATTTTTATAGATCGTACCAAAACAGTGCCCATATGAGCTGGATGTGGCATGGTTACATATATATCAAAGTAAAATCTCCAAAATTTTATAGAACTTTTTACATGTGCCTTTAATAGACCATATTTTAGAAACACCATTAATTTCTTCCTGTTTCAAAATGATACATGAATGTAGTAAGGCTCAATTTTGTGCATAAAAGTGGGAATGCAATCTGGGCAGCTAAGCACCCCTTAATCTTCCAATCTGGAGGATAGAATTCAGGCTTTTTCATCTTGGCTAGGGAAGAGAAATGAGTTTCTATGCCCTGACTTCTCTCCAGATTTTGAGGATACGGAATCAGCAGTATGTCCCCATCAGTAGCCAAAATACTTGTGTGCTGCAAGATGCTATACCTTCAGTGAGGAGTATGGGAACAGTTTTCTGCCCTCATAGCCTCCTAAACTGATTTGAGGTCAGCAGACATACTCTATCAGCATGCAGAAAGCAAAATTCGTTAGTTTTCTTCTGTTGAGCAATGCTGGTTTTCTCAACCAACTGAAGTGCTGGGTTTTTTTCATTTATATCTAAGTTCTTCATGATTTCTGCAAAACAAAACCCAGAATTCCTAGGTGTAGCTTTTTTGTTAGGTTAGAAGAGCAAGAAAGCCAGACATCTTACATCCAAAGAATAAAAAAGACAGGAAAATCACTTTTTTTCAGTCAATTAAAAAGAAAAAGGAATAAATGTATTGTTGACAAAGAGAAAGACGTATTTAAAAGTATGCAGCATAGACACAATTAGATCTACCATATCTAGACCAGCTGCAAATGCAGGATTCACACACCCATTATTTATTAAAAGCTTTTGAACAATGCTGTTTCAGTTGATAGCTACCTAATTGTGACTCTTCCCAGAATTTGTAGAACTACCATGCTACATACATATTTTACACAGCTCTAAAAAGCAGATCTGCACCTCATTTGAAAAACTCCAAAGGCACTGGGTAGAAAGTAGGGAATATCAGATTTAGCACTTGGTGGCAGCTTTGCTGAGCCTGAAGCTGAGAGCAGTCTTGGGATTTCGTAGCTTGATCTCATTAATAGTTACAGAAACAGAACAGGACTGACCAGGACCAAGCTGAAACAGTTCGGACAAAACTAACTGAGCAAGTCACTTCATGTGTGTAAAACTGAAGTCTTCTTTCTGCCAGTAGGAACTTGAATAACAGCCTCAGGGAGTGACTCAGCAGAGAATGCACAAATTGAGGTAGCTTCTTACTATGTTCTTTCACCAGTCTCCAAAAATGCTACCACTATCATAAACAGTTTTTGGTTTAAATAACCTAGAATTTAGAGTGACATTTACAATGGAGCACAAGCGTGGGTAACTGTCCCTTTGTTAAATGTATTCACATCAATACCATGGGAAATGTCTGGGACATACCATATACATATTTCATCTTATGCTTTTCTACAATGTTTGTAAAATAACAGAATTCTCAGAGTTGGAAGAGACCTCTAGAGATCATCTAGTCGAACTCTCCCACCACAGCAGGATCACCCAGAGCACATTATCCAGGCCTCCATCCAGGCAGGTTTTGAATATCTCCAGAGAAGGGGACTCCACGACCTCCCTGGGCAATCTGTTCCAGTGCCTTGTGCCACCCTCACAGTAAAGACTTTTCTCACAATGTTTAAATGCAGCTTTTTATGTTTCAGCTTATGCCCATTATCCCTCATCCTGTCACTGGGAACTACTGAGAAGAATCTGGCTCCATCTTCCTTGCACCCACCATTTAAATACTTGTAGACATCAACAAGGTCACTCCTCAGCTTCTCTTCTTCAGGCTAAAGAGTTGCAGCTCTCTCAGCCCTTCCTTACGCGAGATGCTCCACTCTGCCAATCATCTTTGTTGCCCTCTTGTTTTGCAACACATGAAATGGCTAATTCCAGTAAAGGATAAAAGTCACAGCACACAGATAGCAGGCTTCCTCCTCCTCCCAGCAGGCTGCGTGTTCGAATCACGTCAGGGTCACCGAAAAAATGGGAGACTGGTCAGCCTCTTCCTCAGGCTGATCAGGAGTGACCCCCGCTCACTCTTCAAAGCTCACCTTTTACTGGTCCCCCAGTTCTGCTCATGTGCAGCTGGGGGCAGCCCTAATGGGGCACAGGTGGGCTTAACAGGAGCTCATGCCTTCCTCCTCCTACCTGGCAACACCTGGTTGTGTTTACCTGATTGCCTCTACATTTGCGCTTAGGTTCCCAGGTCTAAGACATGCTGATGGCTCATGATGGAGATTTTGTATACTTCCTATTATCTTCTTAAAGAAAAGACAATTATATATCCAGTTGAGTAGCTTAAAAAAACTACCAGAAATGCTATTAAAATATTTTAAGTCAAAACTGAGATTTAGAGTTGCCAATGGAAATAAATCTACATAGGAATAAAATAAGTTCCTGACAGTGTACAAGGATCAAAATGTCCCTGTAAATACATTTCAATTCCTGATGCAATAACATACTATATTCACAAGAGGACCTACGTGCCTGCCATCTTCCTAGTCCTCTGTAATGCTAAAAAACAATATACTTAAACTACATTGTTTCTGATTATATACAATAAATTGCTGTATATCCTTCATCTTTTCCCATTCTGTTTCTAATGAACACTGCTCTGCTAGTCAGCTATAATGCAAGACTGCAAGTACTTTTCTCCTTGTCAAATAGCACTTTATCAAAAATACTGTTGTCCTCCTCATTTAGCATACATACACACGACTCGTGAGGAAAAACCAGCATGATCTAGCAAGTAAATTCTCACGTGGGAATTTTCTCCAATGATTATCAAAGAAGATAAAGGTAATTTTCAGACACCACCCTATCAAATTCTACCGCACATCAGCGTGCATGGGGTTCACATGCAATGAGAAGAGGAATCCAAGAGGAAAGTTATTTTTGCAATTCGAATAATGAGAGAGCACCCTGAAACACTGATAGAGGAGGAAGCATTTTCATTAGGTATGTTTCACTTTTCTCCTCGGTGCTGCAATCCACTTACAGAAGCTGTATGTTGTTACATGACACATTTCCACTTTCCTACAGAAGTGCCTGTGATTTTTTGAATGCTGCTTGTTGTTACTGCCTTTCTTCTCCGACACAATGCACCAATTTTTAACCTTTTCAGTAACCCAGTGACACCTCTGGGATATTACAGTATTCCTGTCAAAATGTCTGGTCTACAACAATAAACTTTACATTGATGTCTTGCTTTTCGGGAATAATTACACAGTTCCTTAAATGTTAGCCTATTTACTATTTGTGCAAAAAGATGACAATAAAATCAATGGAACGCAATTCCCAAATGTGCATCAAACTCTTTTGCAATGTTAATGGATTAGTGTGTCTATAGAGGTGCAAGATCATTTTATCTTGATGCTTGGACTTGCGATGATATGCACTTCCTCAAAGCTAAACTTATTAACCCTTCTCTGCTGAGCTCATCCATTCAAAAAGTTAGTTTAATCTCCCTGCGATTCTCAGGATTCCTTTCTTTTTCTTTTTCTTTTTTTTTTTTTTGAAAGCCAAGCCCAGAAGCAGTGCCCATCGATCAATAGGTGTATGATGAAGGAACTTCGTCCTGCTACCTATGACCAGCGGCGATGTTTTTTCAATGATTCCACAGGAGTCAAAAACTCAACAAAGCGAATCGCGGATGCTGTAAAGGGAGCATGCTGCTCATGTCTGTGACCACTGTATGCAAAGCTTGGCATTAGTCACCGCCAGGCCGCCTCTGACAGCCCTGAAGTGAGGGAGATTAATGTGAGGCAGGGGCACTTTATTATTGTCATTCTGTTCTTTCACACTCTGCCTCTGACTTTCAATTTTGCTCCAGAATTAATTGTCTGCTCCCTACAGTATGACTGATGTAGAAGGATACAAGTAACATAGGCACCTGGTTCTGGCCTTGACAATCTGACTCGTTGTTGCAGGATGTATTGTGCACAGTCAAATTCAGGGACAGACGGGCATCTTTCAAAGAAATCAGCCAATGTTTCTTTTGACTTCAGTCAGATTTGAGTGTAGATTATCCTTCTCTAAGAACAATTTTTTTCTTGTAGAGATGCTAACAAAATGCCAGTGCCATTATTAAGTACCACTACATGATACTATTGCTGTGCTTTATGCAGCTTTGTATGAGGCCTTTCTCTCCAGGCTTTCCTTTTTGTGTTTGAAGGTAGTAAATTAGGCATGTAGAAGTGTTAAATTCCAACCCTCGCAGAGTTAGGCACTGTTGTGAGAAAACTATACACGGCACCTTTGACAGTAAAATACATGGCTATGTAAGTCAGCATCATTTACTATTTATTGGACTAACAGTTCCAAAGCAAATTACACACAAAGTAAGACAAATATTTTAAGATCTGGTATCTAATAGGATATCTGACTGTACATCAGACTTAAAATGAACTGCTGTACAGAGAGATCAAAGAACATCTTTACTAGGGCATAGAGGATTGGGAAAAAAATCATTTGTAGGGTGGAAAAAAAAAATTAAAAATCAGTCTTTGCACATGAACCGCTATCTATCAGTCTGCTTTTTCTCAGTTTAACATCTGATGGTGACAAATGCAAAGCCAGTTCCACAATGTAGCAAAACAAGGATCTTCACCTTTATCCTTAAAATATAAGCATTTGCTAAGTAGTCACAGACATTGCTACCAGGAGTACAGGAAACATTACAAACACTTGCTTTAAAAATACAGTTAACTTGTTTTAAAAATACAGTTAACTGTGTTATATTTGGTAAAGTTTTAGAGTTTCATGCCAGATACCGTAAGAGACAATTAATACTTTCTGTTGGACTTTTTCATATTTGATCAGGCTGGTGATAAACTTTTCAGAGCTATGCAGCTGCAAAACTATCAGATGCACACAAAATTGAAAAAAAAACAAACTCAAACAAAACAATAAATGTTCCATTGCTTAATGTTTCTCCCTTAGTACAAGGGAGGGGCTTTACAAAGGGATCTCAGGAATTTCTTCCCAAATGCCCTCTCTGAGTGGAACATGCAATAAATTATTGTGGCTTTAACTCATCTACTCCTTCAATATGACCATGATATTATGTTAAAGGGTACAGAAATATATAATGTGCTGAACTGTCTCTGCCCTGGATACCAGAATGAAAATCACCACCATTAATGATTTATCACAATGAGCAAAACAGAAAAAATAACAGGTTGCTTTTATGAGAGGAAGCAGTTTTTCCCACTTGCACATTTTCCCAGACCTCTGGGCAAACTAGATTTCAGAATGCATTCCAGCTTCATGGAAAACCACAAAAAGCGCTGAGAAACTCTGCCTCTTTAAAAAGGTGTGAAAGTAAATGTTGTAATATCCTTCAAACCTGACATTAAGTATTCAAATGTTACTTAAGCAAAGTGTGAGCAATTAAATTAATCAATCTTCCCAGCCATGTACTGAACAGATGTTCAATAAATCCTCTCTGCTTACAGTGTGGGAGAAAGAAAGTCCACTTTTAGCTGTCCTTCAGTGATGACATCCCTCAGCCCGTCCTTTCTCTAGGCCTCATGGGCCACTGCCAGGCAGTTCTGCTGTGTTGTTTTTTATTATAAATAACAACAGACCACCTGGACTACCTGCAGTACCTGGAAGCTGAGGTTTAATGATCCTTCGGGCTACATCCTCAACTCTCTCCTGATCCCAGATAATGGGACTGATGGGAATGGCAGAGGAGTGACGGATGGCAGTGACGAATGACTCCAAACAAACATGTGCTGACAACTACTGAATATGGGCCAGTGTTGCAGAAAGGTCAAGATAAAAGCATTTGCTTGACTTTCAAAGTTTGTCCATGAAAAAACACTCGGTATCTTCATTTTTGTTACTACCAAATAACTTTGCCATGCAGATGTGTACAATGTACTATCAGATTATTGCAAATCTGGCAACCTGCAATGCAAGCAGATAAATACTATCTTCTAGTAAAAAGAAACTACCCACAAAGCTAGAACAGCTATATTACATAAACATGCAAGAACTTAAATATTTGCAGTTTTCAGTGTTAAAGTTTCTAGCAGCTACAGATGTGTCCTCTTGTTATTTAAAATGGACTGTTCTGATCCAATCCAGTTCCCCTCCCAGCCACAGCCATGCTCTCTCATTACCCCTGCACTGCAGCACGGGGAAGGATGACTGCACCACCAAATCTTTCTGCTCGCTTAAGTACTGAGGTCTTTTCTCAGCAAAAGTTATTAAAAGTTTGCCTAAAAGTCCTGTGCTGTAAAATTTGATTGCTATTATATTGTCGTATCAACACCTCTATTTTAGAATCTCAGATTTCATGAAGGACCAACATTACTCTTTGCGCTCCCCAAATTTTAAACACAAAATCCTATTTGGTGGTATAGTATATATGATGCATCTCATCATCTTAACTTTTTACATGCTAATATCATCTGTGATCAAATGAGTCGACTGACATTCAAACGTAACAGTTAAAATTTCTGCACCAGAGATATACAGCTTCAACCTTTTGAATGCTGCCACTCCATATATGGACTTTATCCATATTTTAATGAGGCTTTAAAATCTGCAAGATTAAGCTAGTATTTTATATGGAACTGCCTGCTTTTTATGATATCCTGACATGTTGTACAACGTTTGTGACTATATTGATCCTTATAAATTCAGCATTTATATATATTCATGAAAAGCATTCCCCCTTCATGTTCAGTATGTGGCATAAATGGCATGGTGGGCAAGGGACAAGACAATGGCAGGAGACACAGAGTGGTGCAGTTGTCATGCAATTTGCCCAGCACTAAACAGACAGGTGAGGAATAATTTAGTAGTCCTGCTGCACAACTCAGCAATAATTAAAAAATTAACATCGCATGCTCAAAATTCCAGGTTTCTTTCTCAAATTTTACCCTATTTCATTCTCCTTCAGACAAACCTGTTACAAATCCCAAGGGGGTAAACTGTGCTCTTCTCCCACCTGGGACAGATATACATCTTCATGCCCTCACCTTTGCCTGACTGCAGAGACAACCTTTCTTTTGATTCTCCATATAGTTTCATGCTTTTAACCTGAAACAAATGATTGCAGGGGAAAAAAAACCCAAAAACCAAAAAACAAAACTAACCACATACACACACACCACATTATCACCTTGGCGAGGCATCAGGAGTATAAGAAAAAAGAAAAAAGAAAGGGTCTATGGGCAAATTCATCTTCCATTGCTACAATCAATCTCTCACCTAAAGAAATACACAATAACTAGGCAGGAAAGGGCCAAGATTTATAGCCTAGAAACATCTACACTGACCAGCATATACCTAGCCTTCTTGGCTCCCTCCTTGCCAGAATGGCTCTTTCTAACAGTTACAATGATATACTGTCTCTCCCTACTGTTTTACAAGTACATTAGCTTTATTTAATGAGATCTCTGAGTAATTTAACAGATGTATATAGGACATAAGACTAGAAAAACTCCTGCTACTTGAACACTTTTGCCAACACTATTCTGGGGCTATCTAATCTTCACTACCATGTTATATTCCTTGAAATAGTGTTATTGGAATTTTGGGAAGGTTTTTTAAAAACCTTTTAATAGAAATGCTATATTATAATCAAATAGAATAGTGCCATATTCAACACTTGCTTGTATCAGGCCCATAAAAATCAGGATAAATGTAGATACTTCAGATCTTCACCACTATTTATACATTAAAAGGCCTGGGAGAAATTCAGAAGCAGAGATGAATATATTTTTTAAATCTTGCACCCTGTTCTTTCATGTAACTTCAGTGTGTCAAGGGGAAAAAAAACCCCAAAAACCCCAAAAGCCAAAAAAACCCTTAACAGTATCATATTTGTGTATGATGCATGACTAGTTTTTACTTTAATACAACAGGTCTGCATTCTGTTACATACTTTTGTATGTTTCTGAGCATAGACAATATTTTGGATGGCTGCTATTATCCAGCAAACCAGTTTTAAGTAACACTGTTATATATTAAAATATTAAATGAAAAGGATTGCAATAACTTTTAAAGTCATTCTAATAAGTTAATGATTAATAATACAGAAAAGTAGCAATAAGGAATTACCTAACATTCAGACAATTTGTCCTAGTAAAAGAAAAAAGATGGGCATAAAGTTTACACGTGTCTGTGTATTTTTTACAGCAGTGCATATACAAAAATCTATACAGTAAGTTGCTGTTTTCTCATATATTATATTTTTAAACTTGATTAAAAATAGAATATTGCCCCAGATTCAGTAAATTACTTCAATGAACTACATTTTAAAAAAAAAATCCAACAACTTCAATTCTACCCAGAGGTGAGACCAGTACTAATTGAGTTTAGTGGCATTTTTCTGTAAATAATATATAGTCCCATTAAAGTTTATTTTAGTTTGAAAATGTATTTCTTTTTAAAAGTCTTTTAAGCTGAAGAGGGAAAATAAAGGGGGGG
>JAAWXA010000018.1:9211951-9239451 GCA_038090715.1 Florisuga fusca
GGGCAGAGGGGGTGGGGTAGGATGCGGGTAATATTACTATTCTGGCAAAGTGTACAATAGCTTACAGGATATTGCATTAACCTTGAATCAGACCATTTGTACATCAGTATTCATGGAAAACTATGACATTTTACAACTAACATGTTGCAACAGATATGCCTATATTTAGAGAAAATTCGCATACATATCTGACCAAAGTAAACACGGAATCACAGTCTGAACGGTACCTCACATCTTATCCAGCTGTAATGATTCCATGTTTAGAAAGCAGGAAGCAAACTGTAAGCTTACAACATGGATATTTCTTTAAGTACCAGCAAACCAGTAGTAAATTCCAGAGAACGAAATTATGAATAGTCACCACACATAAATTATACTGGCAATCAAGAATGTGCAAAAGTACTCAAAAAGCAGAAAGGAACGAGGGAGAAAAAGAAATAATAGAAGATGGAATAGAGCAAATTCATTGCATGAAATTTCTTGAGAGCTATACATCAAGTTGTATTTGTTTAATGAGGTTGACACTAGAAAGATGTATAGAACATGTCAGACACCCAGTACCAGTGCGTTGTGGGAAAAAGATAACATCTGAGAATCTGACCACTCACTTCGTCTTCGAGCTAGACTTCTCTATCTACTGGTTCTTCAGGGGATTATAAATGAGAGGGCAGGAGGAACAAGGAGCAAAATAATGAAAACCACACACAAAATGAAAAATTATAACATCACAGAGCAAAGTAAAGCCAGATTTATTGACCTCACAACTACATAATCAAGAGAAAGTTATCACTGTAGAAACTTTTACTAAAGCAGAATGATTTTAAATAACAAGGGAGTGCTATGAAATTTACAGCACTTTTAAGATATGCAAATTGAATGCAAGGTATAGACATAAGGGTAATTAATTGTAAATCTAAGAATAATGTTTCTTTGTCAGGGCTGTCTCCATGTTGTGGAATACATTCTAATGTGCCTTAACTCTGAATATTTCTTAAAGGCTGGTCTAATTATAAGATGTTCAGTATTTCAAAATAGTAGTTATTTGTATTGTTTAATATAGCTGCTGTAAAGTTTCATAACAAAACCTACTGATTACATGAAAATATTTTATTTTAATTTGCAAGAATAAAGCACTTGTTTAAAAGTCCGTGCACTTAGTGTTTGTCTTAGAAAAAAAAATATGAAAGAGCTTTTGCCAAAACCAGCATTTTGGGTTTTTTTTAAAGAAATAGGAAGGAAGATGGCAAAGAATCAACTAACTGTAAATATCTTCTCTTGCTGCCTTTTTAAAGTTATAATGCTGGTTTTCTAAGGACTTAATAGAATAAACAATTTCTTTATTTCACTATTTACTTATTTTTTCCTAATTATTTAAACCATTCATGTGAAAATAATTTCGTTCAAACTTTCCATTACAAAAGGACTGTAAAAAAAATCATTCATTTTAAAATCGGGTGCAGAAGAGTTTGAAAGGAAATTTATACAAACTTATAGCACTTATAAAAACGTTTACAGAAACAATTCAAGGCACTGCCAGCTTCAGTAGCAGGCCTACATAAGCAGTTTGCTTCCTGATAGAAAGTATACTTCTTGAGATGCTTTTAGTGTTTAATTAATCCATACAAATAAAAAAGACAGGGTCGTTCAGCCTGGAGAAGAGAAGGCTCCAAGAAAACTTTAAAGGGGCTTTCCAATACATGAAGTTGTCCTACAGGAAAGCTGGAGTAGGACTTTTAGCAAGGCCATGTAGCAAGAAGCCAAGAGGCAATGGTTTAAAATTTGTAGCAGGGATATTTAGATATGATGAGGAAATTCTTCACTATGAAGGTGGTAACACACTGGAACAGGTTGCCCAGTTGTGGATGCCCCTCCCCTGTAAACGTTCAAGGCCAGGTTAGATGGGGCTCACAGAAACCTGACTGGGTGGCAGATGTCACTGCCCATGCAGGGGCGTTGGATCTAGATGATCTTGAATATCTCTTCCAACCCAAACCATAATAGGAGTCTATGATATGAAAGACTTTTTCTTTAGAAAGGCAGGATTCTGGGCATGGAGAAGAGCCACAGTTCTTCATGTACTTAACAATTATTAAATTAAAAAAAAAACATTAACAGTTAAAAATTTTTTGGCTGGCAGAATCAGTGTCAGCTATCTGCATGAGAACAAAACACATTTTAAGAAACAATCAGACAATGTCTTCGAGGGTGATTAAACATCAGTGTGCAATACAAAAGTAAACACTAAGACTACTTTTGAAACTGTACACATCATCACTTTATGTCCGGTCTGCCTAAGCAATAAAATTACTCTGTTAATATTTTTTACCTAGGCATAACATACCATAACTTTAGGTCCCCTTCAGTGACAGTATTTCCTTGGGAGTTTTGTTATAGTTTAAACAGAGACCTCAGGAAATTTAAAATCATTGCCAGATATAGAGGCAGATTTCATAACACAAGTAAAATGCATCATATGCTCACATGAGAGGGTCTCTTCTATATAACACTTTCAGAAAATATAAATTCTCCATATGCCAACAGAGCTAACAGTTTCCTTAAAGGATCCTTCAAAAACTGTTCTTGCACAGAAGAAAGTTTACAAAACTTTCTATAAGGAAACTGAAAACCAAGGCACTTATTGATGGTTGATGGGAACCAGGGCAAATTCGGAGTTTTCAGCTCACCTTTTTAGGATGGCTTTCCTACACAAGGCATAAACTTTCTTGTACCTGAAGAAAGTCTCAGTGAGTTACTCTCTTCTCCAGCTTCTTGAGAAGGCCAAAAGCCTGATCTGCAGTACTAAAGACTATGAGTGGCAAAACGTTTTAAAGGCCACTAAAGGCGGCATTCTAGGAGACATTTTTGGTGGAGATAAATTATATGAAGAAAACATTTCCTTTTCTGTGGAAAAGTACCGGAAAATCCTATTGCAGTGGCGCAAAGTAACCCTGATCTGAAAGCACAAAGCTCTTGTTTTCACCAACTACATTTCTATAATATGCCTGACAAAGGTTACTGTCCTTTTTGAGACCTTTGTGAACATTATAGTTTGAACTGGATCTCATATTGGATTGGAGATTATATATATAATCACTTGGTGAAAGACTGTATTTATCTAGGCAAGTTACAGATCTTAACCATAGCTATGTTTGACCCACATTAATTTTTTCCTCCTAGCCTGTGATATCTACAAATAATTTTACTCATTTACTAGCAGTTTCAGTGAAAATTTCATATGGTCCATTTTGACGAAATCCCTGATAATCAAACATGTGACTGAATGCCAAGAAAAGAAAAAATGGCAGAAGAGACAAATAAGGCTTACACAATAACCCTGAATGAAGGCAACAGTTACAGATTACAAGCTTTTCTATGCCAGTTGTTTCTGAAGTCATTAATCGCCAAAAAAATTTATTTTCTCATTCTTGTCACTCTGAACCACATTCCCCAAATCTATTATTGCCAAATTAAGTGTTATGAAAATATATTCACTAGCATCAGATAGCAGCATAACATGGTTCACTTTCTTCTACCATCCAGTAAGCTAACTAAGGTTAGCAATTGAGTAGGGGTGAGCATTCTTCCTTACTTGAAAAATAACAATGGGAGGATCTGTAGACTGGACAGCAATTACACATTGTGTTTTTCTGTTTTTCCCATTGAAATTTTCAGTATTTTCCTTATACTAATCAATGGTAGTGTGGGTTGTCAGCATTTAATGGTACAGAAAACAGACTAATAAAGGACTAATTCAGGACGACCCATTCATAAAGTCAACTCCCACATGATGTACCTCTATGGACTGCAACAAGAACCCCACCTATTTCAGCAGGACTGCCCGATCAGTGAAGAGACACAAGGTATATGGTGGGAGAGCAGGAAAGGAAAATGCAGTATCTGTCCATATTAAACAGACTTGAGTCTAATTACTTTTCTTCCTAAAGGTCACTAAGAAAAGTGGAATTCTTCACATTGTCCTTAAACTCAGTGGAAACTGTACCTCTCACCTCTTTCACTTGGTGTGTTAAATTATTTGCACAGCTTGAATTAATACTAGGTCTATGCCTGAAAGTCTTTGCTTTTGTCACTTTCTGCCAATCACTTAGAAATACCCAGAAGCTGAGATTTTCTTGCTGCAGAAGTCATCAGGGTACAGATCAGGAAATACCTAAGTACAGCAAGATGACTAATATTTCCAAAGAACCCTTATTTCAGTCTATTTTCCATCACAAGTCACTCCTAGACAATTAGAAGAGAGGGAAAAATATAAAATCAGGTAAAATGTTACAGTGATACTTCATATTTTAATAGTTGCCTGAATCTTTGATGATCCAAACCAAATTCAGTGAAGCCACATTTACACCGCCTGTCTCCCCAGGGCCTATAATTTACATGCACAATAGCAAGTGGGATGTCTTCTAAAAATCAGAGCAACATGAACTGTGAAAAGTTTCATTGGGATGAGATAAATCTGGAATGATAACACTAAGGCACACTGTCTATATAAGGATAGAATCATAAGTATAAAGAAAAAAGAACCAAAAAAATGAACCAAACTAAACAAAAAAATAAATGCTACAGCTTAAATTCTTTGCCATTTTATATCCTTTACAGACAGCATAAAGTCACTGCATTTGCACAAAATTTAAGTCATGGCACAAACTGGCCCTTCAGCTCTGAGATTCCTCCAAGCTTTCTTAACAGCTTGCTGAGCATAATTTGGACTTCATTATTTAAAGCTACCTAGAATAATACAGTATGAAGACTGGTGTGAACAATAACTCTTGCACAATTTATCACATAGAGAAGAGCTACTAATCTTTTTAGGAAACAAGGTATTCAAAATTATTTAATGCTAATATTTATGCATCAGAAAGCATTCTAAGCACAAAACAGCCCTCCTCCTCCCCCTCCACACACACAAGATGCATTTGTGAGCATCTTTAGCTACAATACACCATATTTTCAGAGAGTCTTGAAGTTATTGTAATACACGTTGGCATTTATGAAATTCTGTTATTAATGCCACTCTCATAACAAAGATAAGCTCTATTCACAATACTAATATGTTCCACAAATAATCTGGTACATATAGCTACACATGTAGTCTTATAGACCAGAGGGCTCATGACTGTAAATTTAAAGTACATAGTTGTAATAAACAGTAATAATAGCAATAATTATAAAAATAAGTTTGGCATGCTTCTGCCTAGCAGAGTTCAGTACTGCACTGCCAGTTAAAAAAAAAACAACAAAGCAGTAACATCTAATCAACAACTGGTATGTTCTTGGCTCTTGGGGTTTTCCCTCCTGTTACATACATATATATGTAAATATATATAAAATTTATTTTTTTAAAAAACCACACCACACACAAGTGCAACTTACCAACATTAAGACTATTATGAAACTAGACCAAAGTAACAAATCTTCCTAACAAAGTAGATGGGTATCAATCCAGCATTGTAATTGTATGACTATTGCTACATTCCTTTAAAAGTTACAAAAGCATCATTGAAAATTATTCAAAGACAAAGTCTGTGGTAAGAAAAAGGGTTTTTTTACATGATAGCTCAACAATCCCAATGTGAAGATTAAAGTTTTCGTCTGACAGCTTTTTAAAGTATTACAAATAATTAAAAACAATTTTTTTTGTTAAGCAAGCATAATTCTATTGCTTCCTAGGAGAGCTGGGTACTTACTTAGCCGCAGTTTGCAAAGGTATAATAAATCAGAGAAATCACTTCCATTTTTTTCTTGCGTGCAATTAAAGGTTCATAACAAACTCAACACAGTACTTACTAAGGCAGTGGGCTTCCTATTTGAACTTTTTTTCATCGTTCCTGCTGCAATGTATGGTACTGCTTTATGAAACTTGGTTGTTTTGGCAATGCTACGTAACAACACAGAATTAAGCATCTTCTACAATGCTTAACTCTCCAACTGTGACATTCCAGAAAGATAGGAAAGTTATGTATGATCAACCAAAGACCTTTTAACAATTGTTTCCAACTTTCATTTAAACCAAAATAATAAACGCCCCCAGTCCTCCAGGTTACACACAGTAAAATTATAATGGGTGCTTAACTATCGTTTACACAGATCTAGGAGTTTTAGAAAATTTCTCAATTATTTTAGGTATAACAAGTGGGAAAATGACTTGAAATCTACATCACTGAGACATTCAAACACACACAACTGCATTTAAACTTATCATGAATTAAGAGTGGTATCTCAGCCAACCACTTTAAGAGCACTCTCAACCAAGTTGGCCTCTCCAGACGGCTTGAGAAATGCTTAGATTCATTAATGTAAGTTAAAAAGTTCCACATATATCTTTCCAGGATGCTACTACCCACACATTCCCTTTTTTAAAAGTTTATATTGAAGATAATTTTACTGAAGCAAGAGACTCGGTTTGATAAGAATAAATAGCACTACTATCAAACAAGAGGCAAAAGCAAAAGAAGAGTTAACCCAAAACTCCTCAAACTGCCTTTAAACAGACCCGTCTAAGTTGTTTCAAACTCCATTCTTTACCTCTGTATGCTGAACCTCAGACTGAATTTGTGCTTATTGGTCTTAGTTTCTCTGAGGAACCTCTGACGGTTCTTTGATAAAGCCATAAGATGAATATCCTCTGAGAAGCTGTTTTCTCACAATAGGACTCTTCCATCCCCTCCCTTCATCTCTCAATTCAAAACCAACCCTAAGCTGAACAAAGGAATTTAACAGCAACCCGGCTTGTCCCACTCCTCTGATCACAAAAATCCATTCTATTAGCTTCTTCTCCAATTGCAATTTATAACATCCTGTAAATGTTTCTGTAAGTTTAATTAAGGTTTCTGGGGGCCATAAGCTCTCAAAATATGCCATTTCTGCCACATAGCTTGCTAAATCTATTTATCAAGACTGTGAAATATGTTAGTAGATTCAACTATATTGCATCTCAATTTTCTGTTTTATTACAAATATCACAAAAATATCTGTTGCATCTTCCTTTTTACTCATTATTTTCTGAAGCAGATTTGTATTCTCATCACTTTCCCCTACTTATTCACTTGTGGATGTTTTTTGTAAATTTTGCTGTTCTGAACAGGTTGTATTTTGCCCAATGTTCATTGCAAGCTACAAAGAGTCCTGCCCCTAGGCTTTCACTGTTTTCTATTAAGTTGAGTTTTTTCTGTTTCAGAATTCCAACATGCATCCTCTCCTTCATTTGTAGTGGAAAACTTCTAAAAAACTGTTTCATCTATTTTATACTCGACACTGTACAGTACTTCAAAATATTCTTGCCATCACTTATTTTTTGCTCACTGTCCTCAACTGTTTGCTCAGGCTTGTCTTTCACTGCTGACATAACCAGCTCAAATGTCTCACAAAGCTCTCTTATTTGTGATACAATTCATGTGTCATGTTTCTCTTTACACATCCCTCTGATGCTTTTAAGCTGATTGCTTCTCCAGTTGTTTTTCTCTCCATTTACTTGCTTTCCATGCCTTTGGTCATACAGTTGTATTGGGTTCCTTGACTGATGACTCCCCTTTTATCGTCCTCCAGTCTCCAACTACACAGTTGTGTTTCACCTATTCTTCAGCTCACTTTAAGGAGGACTACAAAGAATTCAAAAACTGGTGTCAGGTGCAAATCACTCCTTCAGAAGCTGTTGACTTCAGGCTACTGCCAAGAGCCAGTTAGAGCAAGAAAATACAAGATCACACACTTGGAGATTTGGGAAACAATGAGTACCCTAAGATCCACTAGGATCCCTTCACTCTTTCCCAATCTGGCTGTTAAAAGGTATCTCAAAATGTTAGAGACAGTTTGTGTTCTTTTGGGGATAATTTCTTATATGTCTTCAGAAAAATTTGGTTTTTTAAATCTACATCATCCTTGCTGCCTGTAAATGAAAGCCAGTGATCTGCATGAAAAGACACTTGATTTTCTTTCAACTTTCAAAGTTATTCTGAGCTTTCTCACCAGCAATATTAAATTTCACATTTTTGCTGATCAGTTTTGTTGAAAGTTTTACTATTAGAAGAGAGTTGCTAATGAATGTTGAACAAATTTTCTTCTTTCCTTTTCTTCATCAAATTAGGCAGTTGTTCCAGTCTAGAAATTCCAACTCAGTCCTGCTTTTCACCCTTTAAAATCTCTGCTCATCAAATAAAATATTTTGTCTTTAAATGTATTGAAATTTCCTTACCTAGCATCTCAAAAGAGTTTAGGACATCCAGATTAGATCAAAATATAAGCCATGTAAATTACACATTTGTTTTATTTGTTTTGTTTTGGCTTTTTTAGTTAAAAGCCTTTATACATTTAGAATACATAATGCCTCCTAAGTGAATGAACAAACCAAAAATGCATAAAACTAACACTGCCAGTGAAGCTACTGCAGTGGGTGCAAGAGGAGTTGCTCCTGGAGACAAAATATATCGTGTGCACATGCATCTAAAAAGGTGCTGCTTTACATATTACACATATGTAGCACTGCCATGGAAACTGCTATAAGCTGTAACCTTTTTGACAGCCTTTGCAAACACCTTGAGATCACAAAACTTGAAGATTTGAACAGAAAAATCCAATAGTTGAACTCTCTACGCAGACCAAAGTTTCAAAGAGAAAAGACATTAAGCTTCCTAACATTTGGGTAAAAGTGACAAAAGTGGATGTTCAGGCTCAAAACCGTGATTACAGGAGTTGCTTTTGTCTGTGCTAAGGGAGAAGACAGACGCTCCTGCCACAAGCTCAGCGTGAGCCCGACAGGAGGTCGCTGCCTCTCACTGCCTCACCTGAAATGGTCATGAAAATGTAACAGGATGACCAAGAAATGAGTGCAGATTATTAGCAGTCTTCCCAGTAACACCAGGTACCTACAAAAAATGTTCTCACTTTTCTGTGCAGAATGTGGATCCTTTGGTACCAACTCCAACATAATAAGTAGTCTTTGTTTGAACATCCAAAGTATCAAGGTCAGGAAAACAGCAAAGTATAACATCAAGCAACACATTTGAGGGGATAGCTCTGGAGCAGCTGGTTAGCTTCCATGATGAATGAGAATTACAGCCGTTTTCAAGAGACCAACAGAAGGCTGGCAGGGTCCTAATCAGCTATAACATCAGTAGTAAAGATCTAAGGAGACTCGAGCATTTCCAAAACTACAAACTTCTCTGGGCTTTAGTTTCAATAATTATAGCTGTGACAGCTGGACAGTGTGGGTACATGACTGGAATTGGTTGGAGTTTTTGACATATGGTGCTATTGGAATCCTGTCTGTCAGGAAAGGAGCATAAAATTACCCCCCAACAACTGAGGGCTGCAGTGCATGTCATCCTGTCTCAAAGTAAAGGAGCAAAGATAGCATTTTTGCAGGTTAACATTCAGCAAATGACAAAATGTCATTCGAGTAATGTCACAGCAGTACATCAGCAAAAAGCACTGCAGGGTCAGAGGGGCAATTTAAGTGAACTAGAGGAAGCACATTGGCATGCTTGGATTTTCTTCTGCATGTGAACACGTTCTGACTAAATTTCTAGCTTCTGTTATCCTCCTGATATAACCATTTGGTACTGATACTGCAAGAAGTAGCCTCACACGAGCTGAAAGAGACTCCAGATGTGCTGAACAGTAATTTCAGATAGGTACTTCTTTGTAAGTGTATCTCTGATAAGGTCTCCTGTGTACTTTAGTCTATTTAAAAGTTGTTCACGCCCAGAAAGAGGGTAAGCTCTGTTCACCATCTAGATGGCCACAGTTCTGTCAAAAAGCAGCGTGTTGCATCCAGTGGTTAATTTTTTCCTTACAAACGTATGATTAAAGATAGATGAAAGAATTCCAAAAGAAACATTGTTCAATATAATAAGTAAAAAATATATATTTTAATATATATATAGTAAGTATAAAACTGTTTGTCAGCTAATCAATCACAATGCATAAGGCCTATTTCTGTTATTAAGAATAGTTAAACTATTGAGACAGAACTTGTAATTCTATCTCTCTTTCAATCACGTTCTGAATTGTGGATGCTAAAATTAAACCCTTTCATTACCACTCCCCATTCCCTCTGCTGCTGCCAAATTTGCCACTAAGGATATATGTGCTTCCTAATACATAAACAGAAATATGTTTCCTTGCCTTGTAATTGCCAGGCCAAAACTAAAAATTTTTTTTTTTCCTTTTTTTCTTTTAAGTTTTTGTCCTGTGAAATCTTCCTAAAGCCCAGAGCAGACCATTTCAACATGCAGGAACTTGAGCAAGCATGGCTGAAGGACAGCACGAAGGAACAAGGAACTTCTGTTGATGTGGAAACAGACAGAAAGTGAGAGTGGGAACAGGCTACCATGCACACACATTTCTGAAAACGTAGCAATGGAATTAAGAAAGTTAAACTAAAGCTAGTGAGAAATGCTAAGAAAAAGATGAAGGATTTCCTTAAGTTCAGCAGCAACAAAAGGAAGGCTATGGAAGATGTGGGCCCACTGATCAAAGGAGGCAGGAGACCTAGTGTCAAAGAAGTTAAGGTACTGTGTGGCTTTGACTATGCTTTTACTTGAAAAAGCTACCCTCAGGCTTCCACCCCCCAGGAACTCATGTTGTTGCAACATGGGAAAAGTTTAAGATTATTTATTTCCTTATATACATTAGACAAAAGTATCTTTTAAGATATTTTTTCACCAAAATGTGAACAAATTATTTTCAAACAGCTTTTCTATAGGCAAGCTCTAAAGTTCTACAATTTGGCTAGCCTGAACTACTGTGGACTTCCTCACCAACTCCTTGTATTCTGGGATTGGGCTTTTTTTCCCTTCTTGGTTTTTGTTTATGCCTCAGGGATATTTTCTGATGTTCATTATGTTTACAAGGGAGAGAGAGGATAAGCCTTGTACTATGGTAACATGAAGGCCATTTCACAGAAAGCAGAGAAAGGGAAGGAGGAAAGAGACCCAGTAACAAGCAGGATAACACAGAAATACAGGGGCATACTCTTTGTACAGTGTCTTGAGTGTTGAACAACAATGAATTTTGGTTTCCAGTACATTTAGAACTCTGTTTTAACCAGTGTTCTCAAATGTGTTAAAAAATACCATATGGGGCTTAGTGTTTCTGATTAGAAATTCATTAGTGTGGGACAACTGGCTTTTCCAGAAGAAAGGCACTTCTAACAGGAGAAGGCTGCTATTATTTATATAAGCTGAGATCATCCCATTTTACTGACTCATTTAGACTGATGCCAACTATGCCAAAACCCAAGGATTTCTTCATAAAGAAATCATGAAATTACTGGAGGCTTTGATCTAACATCACCCAAGTTTTCATCCACAGGGACTCACAGCCCAAACATTAGTCACTGTAAATATACACGACATAGCAGATCTCATAGTAGAGAAAAGTAGAGAGAAGCCCATTTGACCAAAGTATGTTGAAACATGAACTAAAGTCAAGTTTGACAGAAGTAGTTTCTGGTTTTTCTATTTTAGATACTTACATTAACTATTTTCTTATAGAAAGTGGATCATATAGAAAAGTAGCAAAACTCCATAAACATATCTCTAGGCTTCGTTTCACCATTGTAAAACATGTCTGTCCAAGGAGTTGTTTTCCAAAAATGCACACACATAATTTCATGCCCAAATAGATTCTACATGCATTTATTTGCATTTGCAAATATTTGATCTCTGCTCTGTACTTCCAAATTTGGCATACAGTGTTTGTAGCTAAAAGAAAATCTCTCCTAAGGCCTGTATGACTATCCTACTTGAAGGGAAAAAAAAAATATCAAAGAACAATTGCCCTCAAGTCACATCATTTCACGGTTAAATATGTAATACATATAACACCAGTAAAAGAAAAGCATAGGAAGTGGATTTACAATATACTCAACCTCATCCAGTTTACAAAACGACAATTAATCATGACAGTGTCTGAAAGCTGCTGTAACAAGTCACCAAATGGTTATAATAATGACCAAGACAAAAAGGATATATTCTTAGAACAGCTTGCTCTAAAAGAGGGTACTTTGCAGTAGTTTGAAGACGAAATGTGAAATATAAAGTGTCAAATAGAAGAAAATGCAATCAGTTCACTGGTCCTACACTGAAGAATTAAAGAAGGCAATAGCCTTGAGGAATGAAGGCACCTCTGATCTTTTGCACAGCATGGGCTGCCTGTGTTCCCCTTGTCAAACAGTAAATAATCAAAATCAATGGGAGGTATAAGAAGCCTAAAAAACTTAAGGGAAAAATAACCCAGGAACACCGAAGTCATTCCCGTGTTACGTAATTTTGATTATTAGCAAAACAGAAAAAGCAGAGACCTGGACTAAATTCTGTATTTCACTGATACCTATAAGGTTTTCTGTTATTTTTGGTTTATATTTTCACATCAGTATATACTTCTGATTGATCATTTCTGTAGAACTCATGTGCAGCCCCACGGGGAAACAAATCCAACAACACCCAGGAAAGCTAGGCTTAGCAAAGGTATTCAGGACATCAGAACTGACACAAATACTCTGTGATCAGACATAGTCATTTGACATTGAAGGCCAAAATTCTGTCACAAATCAAAATTATGGATAAATTTCTGGTGTATTAAAAGAATGTAATGGGAGTATTGTCCTGTGAAACCCTTTTCAGTCCTGAGGACCTCACCCCACTTTCTGCCATCCAAGGTTACAGGAAAAATTTGGAAGCAGAAAGCAACAGTCATGACTACCAGAGAGATCACAAATATGCTGAAGTGCCAGGCTTTTGAATAGGACAGAGACATAGGACATAGATGAGAGCAGAAGGAACACAGGTAGTGATCTCAATCCAAGTTATGGGAACTGTTTCATCACTTTGCTTCTCTCCATCTGGATTTAGGGTAAGAAAGTTAACCAAATTAATTGTTTGAAAGTAGTAAGCATTACATTCATCTGAATAGCTCTTAATTCTCAGCCCTATTTTGCAATGGTGTAGTGCCTCTATGCCAATTTGATGGGCTGGCTTAAGGCACCATATACTGACATGAAATCCAGGAGTACCTCTGGGAATTCTGTTCCCTAAAGTCAGCAAAAGTATATAGTATCACAGAGATGATAACAGCTGTCAGTCTCTCAAGGGAAAGGCTCTGCTTATGTTGCTCTTGAAATAAATGATGGAACAGCATTAGAAACATCCTCACTGATAGATGCTGACATATCCCTTTATTGTCTAGAGCTAGAACTGCATCAGATACAGCACACAGTATGGTTTGATTATGCATAGTGAGGCACTCATTGTCAGGCAGCCTTACACAGAGAATAAGAGTAATGGAATGAAAGGAGAAAATTGTTAATCAAAGAGGTAAAAAATGCTCTATTTCAGTTGTGTGGATTCTCTACAGCTACCTGACCCTCTCATACTGTTAAATCTTTCTGGAAGATGAGCCACTTGACTCAGTATCCATTGGTTGTCAGTATGTCATTTACTAATGATCCCAGGATTACTGCAGTTGTCTCTAGCTGAATTTGGTCATCTTGTTCAAGGGAATAAATTAGGAGGCAGTGTTCCTTAATAAATCTTTAAAATAACTGGTCCTAATTCTGAACACCTAAATTAGGAAGCCACTTCTCCACTGTCTACCCAGGGAGTGCATGGTTCCTGACATAGGTATCTAGCAGGGAGTCTAAATATTCCTTGATACTCTCAAGGTGAGGGACCCTAACATACTAAATACAGAATCAGTGCTGGGATCATGCTGCCACCTGGGAAAATATAGCTGTGTCTTTGTGTTTAATGCTATCTACATTTTTGACATATCAGCTGAGCCCCTGGGTGATTTCAAAAAGGCTAATTATAATTATCTCTTCCTCTGACTAATAGTGCCACAGAAAGAGTAATGACCCCACTTGTTCAACATATCTGGCCTACGGCCTGTCTGAGAAATAGGACATTTAGTGACCCAGGCAGCAAGCTTCCTGCAACCCTGTGCTTCTCTGAGCTTCTGACATGCAAATATTGAGCTTTCTTACCTGGTGCAATATAAGGCAGTTCATGGGCCATAAGTTCTACATTGCTTCGAGGAACAGGCAAACACAATCATTTGGCTTCCCTCAATATGGGACCACAGTCTAGATTATATATATCCAACCACACTGTAATTTACAACATCTCTTTCAAAAAGGCCCAAACATTTACAGTAAGTGTAGGAACAAAAATTAAAAAAATAATTAGAATAAAAATAAAACCAAAAAACAAACACCACAACAAAAACCAACCACAAATAAGCAAGCAAACAAAAAAACAGCAACCAAAGTGTCTTAAACCACTAAGAAGCCTGTATTTTCAGTACTTTCAAAAGATAAGCATGAATGAGTTGTTTAAATTGTCACATCACAGCCAGTATATTGACTTTCATTACTTTTCCCACAGTGTTTCAGAGGTTGTTAAAAATGCCAACACAGAAGTGAAGTGGGTGTTTCACCTCTTAGTAATGGCAGCATTTACTAGCCTGAAGATGTCTTCTTATATCCATGTAATAAACTGGTTTGTCAGTAGATAATACAAAATTCCATCTGACACACTTGAAAACTAAGTGCCAGACTCAGAGTATATTTTCATTTCAGTAGACAAGGCTTTATACTTGGAGTTCCTATTAGCTCCAAAAATCAAAGAGGGAACGAGTCTCCAGGTGGACTCAGATAATTTTTGTACAATTTCCTAGGCAGAATAACTTTAAAAATAATCTTTTAGGAATTTTCTGCCTGATCTTCCTTGAAAAAGCAGAGGCCCTAGGAACTACCAAAGGTCTGTTGGACATACCAGAGGCATGTAGAATTTTATTTTGCTCATCTTTCCAAACATGCCTCTGAGGTTTGTAAATACTCACACTGGTTCTAGGGTTTGGAGAAAGTAGTTATACAGCAAATTTGAATGATTAATGATCCAAGACATTTTAACATGTTATTTCTCTATTTTCAACATAAACAGTGTGTAAAGGGTGTTTAAAACTTTAATGAATCGAACTATATGAGTAAAGAATGTTAATCATTTTAATTGCCCAGTAGTCTGAAATTAGATTTAACAGTCTGATAATGTATCTTTAAAGGAATACAACCCTGCCCTATAAAAAATCCCTTCCAAGCCAGTTCTAATAATTTCTATTTATCTTTTATGACATTAACTGTTATACCAGTCTGCCGACAGACAGCCTTACGCTCACATTTAGTTTAAATGTGGTGCAGTATAGTTTTTCATTATCATTAACGTGCTCCTGGTGGGCAGAGTGCAATGCAGTGGCACTGGTCACACTTCATTGCTTTATCTCATATGACAAAGAGAGATGATGTGCTTCAGTCCAGGCCAGAAGATGAAAGCAAAAGGTGGCCATGGAAAACTCCCCCTGCTGCCTAGGAACAGCATAAAGGCTGCACCGTGTGACTTGCTAACAGCACGAAGGGGCAGACAAATAGATTTTCCTCTATATTTATAACCAGCATCATTCTTCCTTTCAGGCCTTTCAGTGCAGGTAGCTGTTTTATATGAAATGAACAATCTTTATAGACGTACCAGAGCCATAACAAGGCTGATTTTCAGCGAGGCTGAGGTATATAACTCTTACAGAATTGTCAGGCTTCTTGCTCAACAAATCAAGCCTAACTTATGATGTTTGCAGTGTAATTTTTATTCCTGTTTGACTAGCCAACTACCCAGTGGTAATAGGATGTTAGAAAAGGGCAGTAGCAATGTTTGTACATGCCATGATTGATAGGCAAACTCTGCATTTTTCATTTATATCTCCTGATTCCAAATCAGTTAAGTTTAGGAAAAATGAAACAAAATGGCAAGAAAAATGCTTGCAGATTGCAGCCCAGCATTCTTGTAGATCTGAGTTCAGCCCACATCTGCTGGGATTGTCTAGAAACATTAAGATATCTAAATGAAAATCAATACTATATGTGCCAGCATTTACTACCAAGAACAAGTATCAAGAGACCTCGGCTAATCAGACTTTCAAGCTTGTACTTGAGCCATAGTCTGAACCCCAGGGGTGTCCTAATTGGCCCAGACTAATCATAGAAGAGTTAAATTTATAACCAGGAAAGACATCTTGTTTTTCTTACCAGTCATCATTTTGAAACTGAAAGCCTCACCTGTGCAGTAGCAGATGTATGGTGATAGCCACCGGTCATGCAAGAACTGCTCCTCACCTGTCAAAGGTAAAGGAAAGACTAATTTACTGTCTTCCATAAAACCAGTCAGGCACATTTAAGCTTTTGGTTGGTATATAGTGCTAGCAAACCTTTCACATAAGCTGCATATTTTCTCAACTAAAAGCTCTGCATTTAACCCTCCCCATACCAGAAAACAGAAGGTTTCTATTTTAGAGGTAAAAGACTCTCTACACACTTGTGATCTCCTTGCCTAATTTTTGTGTCTGCTAAATCAAATCAAATACTGTTACTGGGACTTTTCTTCTTTCTTTTTCTTCTGCAGTGAATACAGATGCGCACTGAAGCTAGCACGCAGTAGTTTATCTTACAAGGTACAAAGATAGACATATGCGCAATTTTCCCTGTACTAAAATAAAATTCCTTTTTCTAAAATAAAAGTGTGCACAATATCTCTTGGAAGACTTAAATCGTACTGTTAAAATTATACTGCATCATAGGACTGGGTTCCTAATATTTGTATTCGGGATGCCAAATGTGAGCAGATTTTCCGCTATTTTCAACAAATTAAACAAAAATATGTAAAATGTTTATAAAAATCAGTCTTCTATTTTGGGCTTATTTTGAGTAACTTAATAATTCTGCATAGATTTATTTAAACAGAACAAATAAAATGATAAATTAAGCCTGGAAATGCAAAATCTAATGTTTTTCAGTATTCTTCAAAAGCATATGTAAACATCCCTGGAGATTCACATCTACCAGAAGTTTAATAACATTATTTAGATTCTTTGTGTCCCCTTTGTTAGATGTATTTTTAATGTATACCTCTTAAAACAAAATGAAAAGTTGTCAGATATTATATTCTCTTCTCACCACTGCTAATGGTTTCCTAGACAGTGCTATCATGGAAACATCATGGCATGTTGTGATCAATGAAAGCTTGTTTCTCGCATGGCATGATGTTTCCCTTGGATTCTCATCCCCTACTACTGCCTGCTGTGAAATTTTGTCAGGTTTTTTGCCTCTAAGGATCTGTCCTGTCCTCCATGTTGTAAGCTACTCTGTTATCTTCCTGAATCAGTCTTTGCCTTCTTTGTTGCTTCACTTGCCAATTTTTATGGACCAAGAAGGCTATCTACATCTTGCCCTTCAGTTCCCATGCCTGATAACTTCCTGCTCTCACACTGTGCAGCACAGAACAAGGTAATGAACAAAAAGAAGCAGAGAGTGAATTTCAGCAAAATCCACAGAAATAAACCAAGGGGCAGAAAGACAAGTAGAAGTCTACCCAGAATAATTCCATTATCTGACTGCACTTTAGCCTGGATGATACCAAAACTAGCCTAATAAACATTGCAAATTAGGTTCAGAGATATCTTCTTCCTTTGCTGTACCTCTTACTTTTTTTTTTTTTTCTGCCCTTTAGCAATGACTTCCATCTTAATCAACACTACTTTTTTTGTATCTACAGAACTCTTTTGGTAGGAACTCTTGATTTCTCTTTACCCAAAACAAGACTGCACTACCCTCTCTTTTCAAATGCATAAGAAAAAGGTAACAATTCTTACACAGACAGAATTTTCCTATGTAAAGCATAACAGCTTTCCTTCTTCAGGCTGACATCCCTTAATAATTCCTTTTGGAGTGGTTTAGGAGTCTATAGTTTCAAATTGTCCTGTCTGCTTCCCCACCAGACATTTTCACACTTGTGGCAACAGAAAAATTTGTTCTGCAGCTACCCCTCTCCCTTACCAGTGAAAGATTTTTAATTTTTAAATCCATGTATTTTAAAAAAATAAAATCATTCAGATGCAGTAAATTTTTCCTTTCTGTAAACACTGTCAGAGCAGCAGTGGCTTCTGGCAAAGACGAGCTACAGGAGAAACGGAGGCACTGATGTGTCAGGCCACCTTACCAACCTACATTCTATTGCATTGTCCTAATCCTGCCAAAGTGCTTTTGTTTTTGGCTTCCCTATAATTCTGCTGCACACCTGTACTTTATCTGTAGCCTTATTCCAGATGTGAAGAAAGAGATTTCATATCCATTACAAAAAGGATTGCCCATCCTAGGTCCAGCTAACTTAAGTTACAATCGTGCTCCAAATGAAAGAAACAGAGAGAATCAAATTGGCTTGAGCAGAATCAGGATTTTATTCCACATACTTCATGATATTACTCTGATTTGACACCTCATATAAAAGGTGTGCATGAAAAGCCATCTTGGTACACAAAGCTGAACTGAGCAAAAACTCTACACAATTGTCAGTGGATCCCCACACCATCTGTAGACAGCGAGATACAAAAAAACACATATTCAGCTTTGTACATGGGAAAAAAAGTAAGACAAACTACCTCTGGATACTAACAGCATTACAATAAGGCAAAAAGGTCAAATAATAAGTATGTTTTTCAGGGCTCTTTTTTCCCCCCCCCCCAGTTTTGCAGCTTTCTTGGGCTCACTAGTAAAATAGCACAGTTTGATGCATAAGGAGCAGACCAGGATTGCTCAAAGCTGATGGGGACCACTGCCTTTTCAGAAGCCTTTGAAACTCTATAGAGCTAAGCCCCAGGAGACAGAGGTCTCAGTTATAAAAGAGAACCTCTGCACCAACCTTGCTGAAAGAAAAGTCTTCTATGTGTAGTAAAGAAGGGTATACACCTCCTCTGCAGAGCTATGAACAATGCCCAAGTCACCTTAAACTCTCATTGAAAAGATGATTGATTCTGCTCTATTTTGCTTCTTCCAGCAAAACATTGCAGGATATTTTCTCTGCTGCATCCCTTCAAGTTTACTGCATTTGTTTGCCAAGTACTGCAGTTGTCAGATGAACATGAACTCCCCCTGATGGTGCACACCTCTCTTTCCTGTGATGTAAATCCTCCTTTTCACTAGCAATATAAATCACAAAAACCCATATAATTTGACTTATTTTCACATGATATTGAATGCAATGACTTAAAGCTTAACGCCAAACTAACATTCTTTTCTTGGCAACTGCACACCAAGATTCTATGCCAACTTCTGTTTAACAAGCAATGTCATTAACAGAGAAAATAAGTTTTTTTGTTTATTCTTTGATTTGCCTACTTCAATTTTCTAGTATAGTGAATTTTCCCATGTATATATCTATATCCAAAAACCTAACAAAGGCACAACAGGTTGCACTGTTCCAATAAGAGTTGCTAATGCAGACAAATTTTAGACAGTTCAGAGTTTGGTGGGGGTTTTTTTCAGTATATATTACAATCAATACTTAAAATAGAGCTCCAGGACACACCTTTCAGACTGCCTTCTAGACTGCACTGTCACACACTCCAAGAGCTCCATTTTCTGTGAAGATCTCACCCCTCAGTGCTACTCGGGAAGTAGAAATGAATTAGAAAAGATATTTAACTAACCAACAGATTATTCCCCTGGCACAGGGAATGTGCTGCTGCTAATATGCCAGCTCTCCTACTGCCACCCACCATCTCAGCATATGGGGTGTGTCAGGAGTAAAAAGGCAGCAGAACAGCACATTGCTGTATTTCATCTCCTCTGTACAGCTCAGTTAAGATGCTGATGCTACTGGCAGCTCCTAGAATTGCCCATCAGGAGTGCAGATAATACAAGGTCAAGGATGAGCACAGTAAGGGAATGACACTCCCTCTTCCTTCTGGGTTGAGCATCAGCCCCTGGATTCTAACCATCCTCATTAGTTCAAGAAAATATTTTGTGTGGTATGCAATCAAAAACAAGATCTAAGAAAAATGTTTATTCTACTCATGGTGGAGTGCACAACCAAATCAATGGCCTGACACCTTCTCTTCAGCTTTTCTCCCACTGCTATTGTAAAACAGCTCATCTCTTTTACAAATCCATTCATTTTCTTATTATTTTTCCTAAGGCAGAATCCTTAAACATTACATGTAAGTTTGGGGGTTTAACAAGTCATGCAGATGAGTTGTTTACTTGGAATTAAGAATGATTTGTTCACTAAGACCTGTGATTATCTTGTGATGTAGTTTTACACTTAGTCCAGTTGTGTCATGTTCTTCACTGAAAATTAATCTCTCTTCTTGCCTTTACCCTTTTGCCATATCAGGCATTTTTTCTCAGTGTGTGTAACTGTAAGATGTCTTTTAAACTTTGTCTCTATATATGCTTTCTACAATCCATCAAGTTTGAACACAGAGTACACATTGTGGAGGCTCCTAAGTTGCCAAAAGCTGCCCCTTACCAGTGACTGGACTCTTTGACAGCCCAAATTTCAACTTCCATGTAGCACTGGTAGAGTTCATGCCACTTCTCAAAAGTAACAGCACTTCTACTGCTTGTTTGTTTGTATTCAATGCATTTTGGGAGTAGAAAGGATTCCTTTATGAGCTATTGCATTTATTCAGTAATGAAAGAAAGTAGATCTGAAAGATTACCAAGCTTCCTTAAACACAGTCCCCAAAAGATGAGAACAAGATGAGAAAAGATGAGAAGCGATATTCTACTATCCCTTAATGAAATCTGTATTATTTTCAGCTTGCCTTGTCCCAGAATTGAAGTCTTCTACTTGACCATGTAAAATAAGGTCTCAAAAAGCTCTCAAGAAAATCTTTTGTCTGACTGCATTCCTGAAGGCAAGGAAGACATTGTCTTCCACAGCTCCTGGAAGGGTGAAATGCATCAGCAAAGAATAGATACTTAAGTACCTGGATGATACAGTTTCCTAGGATAATACCAGTTTCCTAAGTATTCAATTAACATTTTCATTAAAATACTAACAACTTTATTAAAGCTAATTTTACTCTGGATATTAGCTGCCATGCTGTGATTTTATCCCATTCTGTAGAATTTGCCTGAGTCTTAAATATTAGTTTGAGAATATTTTTTCTTTATTTCTCATAGCTTCTTATAATTTTATTTTTGTTTTTCCTTGTTCTTTAACTTAAAAATTATAATTTTGTAATGGGCTAAACAAAGACTTCACAGCCAAGACTCCCTGTTTTGAAAGCCATCCTTAGGCAGCTGAACTTCGCAAATATCCAGCATTTCTGAAAAGCATACTCTTTCTTCTCTAGGCAATGCCTATATGATGCTACCATCAACTTAAGTTGTACAGTGTTATCATATTGATTTAGGTACCTAAATACCCCTCTGAAGTGCAGCCGTGCCATTTTCCAGTGCCAGCAGAAGGTACTTCTGCTGTTAATCGTTGCACAGTATTTGCTTTGAAATACCCACTCAGTAACTAGACCATAGTGCAGCATTGCATTTCTTAGCCCTGTCCTCCCCACCCCTGCTCAGGTACACTGTTCACAGATTGCTTGTTTTCTTGTGGTTAACTAATGTCACTCATGATTTTCAGGTTGAGCCATAGCTTCACTTGCAGAAAGGTTTCTTTGTAGACAGAAGGTAGCAAGAACAAGAGCTAAAACCACTCATTTTTAGGCATTTCCATCCCAACTTCTTTATTTTGCCTCATCACCAACTCCAGGACTATCTCCCCTTCTTCATTTGATCATTCCAGTCCTTGAAGAGTTGGCCATAAAAAGCTGCAAAGAAGGAATGTTCTTTGTATGGTTCATGGAAATCCAGGAAACCTACACAAACTTTTACCTCATATATTTAAAAATAAACTTTCTCACCCCTAAGCATGACAGGAAGATCCACAGACAGAAAGGCAGAAGTGAACTAGGTGTGTTAAACAGCAGTTCAAAGAATGGGGAAAAGAATTTGGAAGGAATGAATCCCTGTGAATTGGAATAATGGAGTTACTTCATTTCCAGGGAAGGTTACTCAGTGATCCAAGACACCTTTTAAGAGAAATTCTACTGTTACACTGCTTTGCAGAGAAGGTAAAATATTCTGAGCTCAAATGCTAGCAGACAGAAATAAAAATAAAAGAGGAATAGCTCCGACCCTTCAAAAAATGTTCTCCACTTATATTACAATTGGCAAACACAAAATTTCTCAGGCTTTTCATCACTTTCTTCTTTTCATTAAAAATATCCTTGGCTGCATAGAGTTCAAAATATTACAATGCTGAAACAAACCAAATTTCTTAGCAATAGCAATCTGAATGACAGAGTATTAGCACCTTTATCAAATGGGAAATGAATACCACACTGAACTGCACATAGTTTTTACTGCAGATTTGACTAAGGAATCATCGTTCATTAAGCTAGTTTGATAGGAGAAATGTCTCTACAATTTGAAATGTAATTAAAAATTGACAGGACATACATTTGTAGTACCCATCACTGCAACTCACTTTGACTTTTGGATTCTTGATTCTTTTTTGATACTTGGTTTTTGCATGCTCTGGTTAAAAACTGTAACGTCAGTTGTTGGATGTTTTTGTATCACATTTACTAGGTGCACAATCTGCTCATTTTACCTTTGCATATCATCACAGGCATTTTACAGTAGTGTAATAATAGAATATGGATACAGTCAATGCTCTAAAACAGCAGTTTCCAGAACAGCAGTCCTGATGTATTGGTAACATGCATGTATACAATAAAGATACTGTACAACATACGGGTTTTGCTTTCAGTGAAACGGTCCTCTTAGAAATACTTTAAGAGGGTTTTAAAGTAACCTCCTTCATTTCATTTTAAAAAGGGGGAGGGAAGAGAAAATTTCCACACTGTGGATTCAGTCAGGCAGAGGACATGACTTGTGCAGTCCTAATAAATCAGAGCATTCCCGTGTGGCAGAAGCAACAGGGGAACAGTGTAAGAGCAGTGCTGCATGTTGACCTACGCAAGAGCTTATCGAGAAATGATGTCCTCTTAAACAGACTCCTGTAGAGATGTTCTGCATTTCCTTTGACAAATTGTAAATGCCCTGACTGTAAAATTCCTAACAAAATAGGGCTGATTTAGCAATGCACAAACTGCCCATTATCCTACTGCATAAAAAGGCCATTTAAAGCAAAGCCTTAGGACACTGGCCCATTGGAAACAGCACATCTGAAAAATTACCCCCATCTTGTGCCACCAAAGCTGTTAACTACCCCAGGGAATATACCTCATTTACAATACAGACAAATGTTAACTTTAATGAGTTTTAAAACTGCCATTCTTCTTGCATGACTTTGATAACACTTGAAATCTTTGGCAACTGTTTTGGCTATTTTTTCACCTGGAATATCACTTAACTGATATTGCCATTACATTTGTTTTCAGCTGCCCTTGTCTTTTCCTCATTCAAGTCATAATGCTCTGCAAAAGTGTAATTAAAAAGTATACCCACTCCAAAACAACACTGGAAAGATTAAACAGTCTACTTTAACAAACTGTTTGTCTGAAAACTTTGCATGCCAAGATTACTACTTGTCATTATCTTACAAAGAGATGGAGTACCTTTTTAAAAAGTATCTCTAATGAGATCTACAAATATATGTGGAAGACAGCTTACTTTATTGTGTTTATAAAGATTAAAAAATATATATTTTAAACAGGTTATGGCTCTTGAGACTGATAAAAACACAATGGGAATAAGGTCATCCAGAAATGTTAATAAAAGTTTTCATAAAATACAATGACCCTTAAGGAATATTGTTTGGGCATAAAAAAATAACAACAAAGGATATGTCCTGCAATGGTAAATATTTTTTTTTCATACCTACTTGAGTCTCCAAGTCCTTCATTTGTCCTATGGTGGACATTTCTATGTCTTTGATTACCCATCTTGGCTGTCATTACTGTTAGCTAACGCAGCATCTTTGTCTGAACTTCACCTGTTCTTTTACAACTTTCCTTGCAAGAGAACACTCACCTGCTTTGGCTGCTAAATCCTCATTTTGAGCTCTCAATCTGTCTACAGAGCAACATTCAGAAAGGCCTTATCCTAACCATGCAGGATAAAAATCTGTTCAAACCCTGTAAGGGTGATGCCTTTCTTTTCTCAAAGCGTAGTTCTCATAACAAGAAATTGGAGGAAATATACCAAGAAGCTAATTTCTGAAGCTAATTATATTCTGAAGTATTCTGAAGTATACCAGTAAAGCACCACACTATGCTTATACTCCCTACCATCTCTTCCTTTAGCCTGGTGGTCTGTTGCTCTATGCCATCAGCCACAAGCTGAAATCCTTTTTTCCAAGCTGAATTTCTTAGACAAGCCACATTACCTTAAGGAAATAAGCATCATCTGTGCACAAATGCTTAAATTTAAAATAAAAAGGTGAATGCTGCATTAGTTTGAGACAAAAAACCCAATATTTCAAAACAAACTAAAGTCATAAAAATAATGATAACATTTCAGTTCTACAATTTATATAGGTCATGGTGGAAAGAAAAAACTTTAATTCTGAAATCAGATCTTCATCAAAAGCAGAAGTGATTTGAGTTTCATAATCTGCAGTTGCTACCGTGGCTAACATAAGGGTACACTTTTTAATCTGTTCATATGCTTCCAACCTCTATATCAGGTTTTGGGCCCTACACCTCAAGAAGAATGAAAGTATGTTAGCAACAAAAGAAATCCATCCAGTCAAAGACCTCAGAATTTCATGTCATATAACATAATAAAAGTTTAGAATCATCACACAAAAATATGATTCTATGATTCTAATATCTGTGACTAATGGATCAGCTTACATACAATTAAATGTACATTTTTCTTTAATATTTTATCTATCAAGGTTTCTACATTTTTAATAAATTTATGTTGGCAAGAAGATTGCATGCAGAGTCATTATTCCATTAAAAATAACATATCACTAATTTGAAGAGAAAAAAACCTAAGATTAGCTATACAAACACCATTCACTCATCACCCTCTAAAGAATCAGGAAAAATTCATCTAGAAAAATTAATATAGTTATGTATGAAGGTTAATCAGCCACAGACTCAAAGGCCAAGAAATGCAGTTTATGGTGTATATGCAGCTTTCATTTTTTCACACATTTTTCAGAAGTAAAGAATAGGACAAAAAAGTAAGCAATATAAAATATTAACACTTTACATTAATCTCAAATTTATCACTTGTCAGCAGACAGTGATCACATTCCTTATTCTGGTTCCAAAGCCACTTCCTTGACCTGCACGTTTCTCTGTAAATATAGTTTTGACTTCCAAACTGAGATGGCTGTACCTACATCCCTACGCAGAAATCAGGTAACTACTGAAATGTTATAGTAGTCTGTTGGGATGACACTGATGGGGAGGACTGCTTTTCCTGTATTGTATTATTGGATTTGTCAGAAGACAGACAAGGCCAGGTAAGGATCCTTAGTTACTGTGTGCCAGCTTTGCCTCAAGCTACTTTGCTTTTAGCTAGAGAAATTTACCAAAAGGGGAGGAGCAGTAACAGCAAGGAGTTGGGAGAGCAAAAGTGGATCAAATCATTGAATCACAGAATTGTCACAGTTGAAAAAAACCTCTAAGATCACTGTGTCTGACTGTCAACATCCCCCCCAATAAAATAATATATATATCTGTATCGCCCTGCCCACTAGAGCACATCCTGAAGTGCCTCATCTACGTGGTTTTTAAATACCTCCAGGGACACCAATCACCTCCCTGGACACTGTTGCAATGCCCAACTACTCTCTCAGTAAAGAAATTCTTCTTAATATTTAGTCTAAGCCTCCCATGGTGCAACGTCAGGCCACATCTACTAGTCCTATCACTATTTACTTGAGAGAAGAGGCCAGAACCAAAGAGGAGAGGCCAGCACCATTGATATGTATAATGAACAAAGTTTCATTACTGCAAACATCTCCATAAGCATATCTAGATGCAAAATTTAGCAGAGAGAAATAGGCACAAGCAATACACAAAGGTATCATAGAGTTAAGCCAAACCCATTCCAGGTTCTTCCAGTTTTCCCACTGGACACATAAACCTCTACTACAAGGTTTTGTGGCCCTTCCCAAGTCATCACGCTATGCACGAGCTCAAATAACTCAATTGTTTTAAAATAAAAGCTAGAGCACTGTACTGACAAAATTTTATACCACCAAACTATTATCAAACTCGAACACATTAAAGAGAGAAGAGATTTTTTTACACCATGATCTATACGTACACCCATATTTTGACAGTCAGGACACAGACCAGAACTGGGTGAGGTATGTGAGTGTCATGTCCTACTGAGCTGCCTCCTCATCAGTGCACCTTAAGAGAAGCAACCCTGCACAGCCCTCGTACACACTGCAAAGGGTTGTGATGGGCAATGCCACTTTTGCTGTCATCAAACACAGAGCAGAGAGAGATGCTGTAAACCTTATTTCTATCTTGCCACCTCTTGGACATCGTCCATGCTAACACAAATGTTGGTTTCAAAAAGCCTTTGCTGTCAGGGATTGTAACAACAAAGATAAAAAGCCAAAGAAATTCAGAGCAAACATTGGAAAGACTGCTCACACTTGTCCTTACAGGTACTGCAGTAGCTGTCTAAAGCTTTCTTTTATGGTAGGCTCACAGGCTGCACATTTCTAAATCTTTTCAAAATTCTTTTTGAAATTACAAGAAAGTACACAAAGTGCCAGCAGAGCAAATTCATGGCGCCAACTCCACTCGTGTTTTGGAAGCACCTCTGCACTAATTTGTGGCCAGGTACAATTTAAAGCAACATCAGTTCAAAATTACACCAGTTGCCAATAATTCCCAGATGATGTTAGCACAGGAGACTCCCAGACACACGTCATCATCTCTAACCACAGAACAAGTATCAGAGTGCTATAACAGAACCATTGAGAGGCTTAATCAGTTTTCTGAGAGACCAGTGCAAAGTTTCTGTAACAGCAAAAGCAGTGGATCCCCTGTATCACCAGGCACATCACAGAGATGCCCAATTTCAGTGAACTGCTCAATGCTCATCTAACCTTTTTGCACTACCAAATACTTCTCAGGCCAATGTGTGTATTTCTTCTTCTTTTGTTTAAGATAACATGTATACATGCAGTGTACCTAACTTCCTTAGCCTCTGAACAAAAACAACGAGAATGTAAATAATACAGAAATAGATCCTCATGACACGTGTTTACACAGACTGGACAGACAGGGCAGTAAGTGCAGGCTTTGCTTTTGTTTCTAGAACCCATGTCAGAGGTTTGAAACTTTCCCCACAATACAATGATCTTGTGTTGTGTATATATATATTTTTTTTTTTTTTAAAGTAGAAATATGTATTATTTTAGTGTTACAATGGATTTTTATGCTCTGTAACAAAACACTGACATATAAAAAGGAACTGGAGATTACTGTTAGAGCGAAGATTTATAAAATGCAGAAATAAAACCTTCATGAAATAAAGTTTCTTTTATAAGCTTCAGGTCATTAATAAATTAATGGGATTTATTGCCTGAAATAGACCCCTGTAAGTTTCTGGTATCTTGTTACATCAATACTCACTAGTAAAAGCAGATGAACAA
>JAAWXA010000018.1:9241951-9286951 GCA_038090715.1 Florisuga fusca
GAGGAGAGGGGAAAAAAAAAAAAAAAAAAATCTGTTCATCTGTTCTTTCTACTTCTACCTCCAGGCAAAGTTGAGGAATAAATTCTACATTTTGAGGGATGATTTGTTCAAGCCATGTTTAGTAGAAGCTTATTGCATAAAAAAACATTTTGTTTCCTTGACCCTTGCAACCTGTGACCACTTATTCTTTTGTGCACCTTCTTCATAAGATAACAGCAGGGTAAAGTGCCTAGAGAAAGCAACTCTGGTTACTTGTTATTTTCCAAATAATATCACCGAGCTTACTTATTATTCCTCAAATAATACTGTCATGTTCACTTGTCATTCCTCAAATACCACTGCCAGCTGACTTGTTATTCCTCAAATGCTTCCATGCCTACTCGTTATTCTGCCTCTTGTAATTACTACATCCCTTACTTGTTATTCCTTCTCATATACTACCACTGGGCTGTACTTGGTATTGCTCATGTACTACTGGTACGCCTCTTTGCTATTTCTTTTTTGCCACTTCTTCAACACGTTGTACCCCTTTGAGAAAGGAAATAATATTATCATTCTGTATATTTTTTACAAGGCATACACTGACTCCCTGTTTCCTCTGCACCCCTGTTGTGTTCGTTTAGTAGTTATTGTAAATACACACTGAAAAACATCACACTGTGGAAAAAAACGACAGTTCCACAGTTTTGACTGAGAGCAATATGGTCCACTGACTTACAAAATAAATTCTAAATAAATAATAAAATTAAAAAATTAGAAAAATAAAATTAAAGCAATGGAAAAGCAAAGAAACAAGATTCCCCCTCCCCACCAGGACATGGTAAGCAATCACACAATGGGATGTTTCCTGCTCTGGTGACAGAATGCTGAGCTAGTTTTTGCTGTTTGTGTCTTGTTTTCAAAGAAACAATGCAACAGCATTAGACAGGAGATGCCAGTGTTACAGAAGGCAAATGTTTGGACATTGAGCTTGCTCTCCCTTTCAGCTGGCAACTATTCCAGTGATTTTTAGTTATGTAAATAAATATTCAAATGCAGTAAGACAAAATTGTCTCTAAGGGGGGGGGGCATAAAATATCAATGTCTACAAACAGGCTGGCTTCTTTACGTAGGTGTACATGTACATATATACACTCCAAAAATATGAAAACAAGCACCTCTGAATATCTATTTTTATAAATCTCTGATCACAGTACACAGTCTCTGAGTATGATAATTTTAATAAATATCAACCTATGCACACATGCACAGATTAATCCTAGAAAATCTCCCGTGTTACTATTGCAGAATATGCTTATATTATGTTACAGTATGAATATGTTTGTTTATTATTAAAATACTTACCGTTCTGCCTTTTGAAGTAGATGGACAAATGATTTAGGAGTAGAAATAGACTAGAAACAAAATTAATGCAAATAATGTGTAGATTTTTTTTTAGCTTGATTAGCCAAGCCAATGGAAAATTCTAGAAAACGTATACAATTATTTTAACTGTCATAGACTGGCAATTGTAATTGACATGATTTGTACGAGATGCAGTGTAATAACTGAATATATTAAAAAAAAATCTCATGGCTTGATTACCAGGAGAACATTACTAGTGCCACAATATTATTAACAACACAATTATCATGGCATCCCTAGGACATGCTCTTAGCACTTCAATGCATTAGCGAACCTTTGCTAACGAAGAAAAAATTAAAGTACAGCAAATTTCAAAGCACCAGTTGTACCCAATATCATTAAAAATTTATAAAACTTCCCTTGAACATGACAAGTGTTTGGTTTAAATGAAGATCAGCCATAAGAAGGAGCAGAAATCGTGTTATTCTTTGTCTCTTTCTCTCCCTCTTTTTCTCTTTCTCCCTTTCTCTCAGACCTCCCCCAACCAGCACCACCTCAATCCAGCTGAAATATGTAACCATTACAGAGTGACAGTTTGACACACAATGACCTGTCAGAACATTCATCTCTCAATGTTTTATTTTAGTGAGGAGCCAAACTGCAGAAAAAATAAGCAAGTTGTTTCAAGGCTTGGAATGAGATCA
This sequence comes from Florisuga fusca, assembly GCA_038090715.1. Taxonomy (NCBI): domain Eukaryota; kingdom Metazoa; phylum Chordata; class Aves; order Apodiformes; family Trochilidae; genus Florisuga; species Florisuga fusca. The sequence goes on from JAAWXA010000018.1 coordinate 9,244,000, forward strand.
AACGTTTCTGGCATCCCCACTTACCAGACCTTTGATTTACAATGGATCTGTCAGAGGCTGATTAGACAGTGTGTGTTTAAAAACCTATAGATGTTCCACAATTGCACAAGCTCTCCCCTTCACAGGGAGCATTTCAGCTCTTTGTTTGAATGGAGAGAATAAGCCAGGTTACATCGCAGAACCTTACACCTTGCAAGTGGAAAATACCACATGTAAAAATGCAGGCAGCTGCAATTAAATCTTTTAGGTAGGAGAATTCTGATCCTCTACTAAAAGAGAGCTGTAGTGTAATATAGTATTTATTATGCCAATTCCTATTACCTTTTCCTTCCAGGCCTAAAGTTATAGTAGCATGCAGAGAAAATATAAGAACTGCTGCTCTCTCTGCATATTTTCAATAATGTTCAAAGCCAACATGAAGCTAAAAATTAGTCAGACAAAAAAGTGCAGGTGACTAAAATATTCTCATGCCGTAACATTTTTTGCTTATAATTGCAACTAGGGGAAAAAAGGCTAGAAATATATTGTTTCTATTTGTACCTAGAACAGTTGCAGAAAGAGCATCAGGATTTGTGCCTGGTATTAGAATGTGTAATTCCTTAAAACTATACTGTGGCATATGGTTCATTGTAGCAAATTATGAATACATGTGTTTGGAGAGCTTTGGTAGTAAATTTGGGCTTTGTACATCTACTCCAATGCCCAAATCTGACAAACATAATTTATGTAATATTAAGTTAATACAGTATTATGAAATTAGCTCACTGTAGTAAAGCTGTAATTTTTAAATGAAAGACGATACAATAAAATGAAAACAAGATAAACATTAGCATTTCGTGAAAGGTAGAACAAATCTTCCAAAAGTCTGCTTTGTAATTTATTATAATGCAGTGTTTATGACTTCCAGTATATTTAAGACGTGGCATCCTTTAGCGGTATGGTACAACTACAATGCTGTTCACAATAATCCCAATCTTTCAGCCTCTCTTAGGCAATACTCTCTATTAATTTAAGAGAGACTTTTGAATGAATACTGCCTCTGACTAAGGTGGTGGCAAGTCAGAACTCTGGGATCTGGTCCCCACGATGCTCCTAATGGGTTCAGCACTGCATTTGCTCCATGTGGAAAATTCGTATCAAGTTGATAAGGCTGTAGGAACATAGCCTATTACTCTGTGTGAGACTATTCAAGATATGAAATTATATTTTTCATATCCATATATATGTTACCAGAAAGAAGTGATAAAAGCACTACAATATGAACCCCTTAGCTTCTAGGAGACTGCATATGTTGACCCATGCACTTTTGTGCTTTTAAGTGAAGAAGGTGAGCAAATTTACCAGAGCAGGAGTCAAAAATGAAAAAGAAAAAAAAAAAAAGTGTCAAGGTCATCCCACAAGAGTCTGGAGTGATGCACAGATTCCCATTTCAACTTCTTGAGGAAAAAAAGGGATCATAAACCAAAAAGTGTTTTACTATTTTCAAGTTACAGAAAATTTGGTTTATACTTGCTCTTTAGAAAGACAGAATCACTTAGGGATGCCAAGTAGGCATTTCTAGTAAACCGCTGGTAGGTCAGAATTAGAGACATTCACATCCCAAACCAAACAAGTCTTTTACTTAAGTCAAGGCTTCATTTGTAATTTTTTTATACAGATAATATTATTTCCAGGATTTCTGAGGTTTTTCATGCCCTGAAGAGAACACACCCTATCAAAATGGGGATTTCAGTATAATGTGTAAATATCATATGTCCCAGATGGGCATGAGACTGGAACTGCACCACATTACAGTTACTAAAAGCTAGAGGTTATGGCCCAGAAGAAAGCAACTATAGAATACAATGGTTTCATACATTTGTGAAGTTCATGTCTCAGACAGCAATGATACACCACAGACAAAAATTTATGACTTTTCTTCTCTGTAAGTGAAAGCCATGTTATATGCTACTGAATATTGCTACCAGCCTAGAAATTCACTATTGGTATTTATCCTTCTGCCACCTTACTTCATAGTCCCTGTAACGCATTAGAAAACACTTCTATCTGACCAATCAGTGAAATGTTAGAATTGCATTAACGGGTTAAACATATGAATGAATAATGAGAATTATGATTAAAAAAAATATAAAATAAAGTCCTACACAAAGGGCTTGGTATTAAACGCATAAAATGTGCGTGCCTGTACACCAAGAACAATTGCTTGATCTCTCTTTGTGTTTCAAATCCACATATTATATGTTTCCAGGTTTTGCATGGGGATATCTAATGCTGAGTAAGGCATGTGTAATTGCCTACTGTCACACATATCTGCAATTTGCATGTCATGAACTATATAATTAAAGCACAGAAGTTGACACACATTAATGCTGAAAAATCTACGTATCTGAACACTCCAAATAACCTTTAATTTTAGATGGTAGCAAACTTAGCTTTGAAATTTTCATTAAAAAGGTGGAACATACCAAATAATCAAACTCAGAGCAAGTTTCAGATACAAGTTCTCTGCTGTTGAGGCCCGGAGCAAGACAACAGATGCTGTGTTAGAGAAGCAGTGTCTGCATGCACCAAGAGAGCTAAAACCAAGGGAGTATTTGCTAGAAGTGGAAAAAGAGGAAGTGTTTAACTTCTGAGGTCCATTTTTCTACTAACTAACACAGGGAACAAAAAAAGACCAGAACTTGTCTCTTGTACAGTGCTGCCTAACCACAAAATCAGACTATGGATTAACCTGTTTTGCTCTTTTTAGCCATGCCCAAAACAAGACCTCTATCAACTTTCATTCTGGTAGATTGCCTGGAGTAGGCTGATTTTCTGGAGTAAGACCAGAGATCCAATATCAGAAAACAGTTTTGGCAGGCGATCCTAGATCCTTCTTACATCTCTGTGAGAATACTACTAAATTTGAAGTGACAGGTGAGTTCGGATTACAAGGAAGCATCAGAAACATGACTACAGCAATTCTGTGATCGCACCCTATGCATGCCTCTCCACACAGTAACTTCTGAATCTACTGTCATGTTTCAAACAAAGTTGACAGAAGGGTGAAAAGTTAAAAGACAATCAAGTTCCTACACATTTTTTGAGCATGGCGTATCCACAGAAAAAAGAGAAATCCTTTTACTGACCTTGGGAACACCGTCAGGATGTCCTTATAGCTTGTCTAATATCAAGGACTCTGCAGTTACAAGAGACTAAAAACATTCTAAATGCATTTTCTGGGCATTAACATCAAGTACTCATACCATATAAATCCATGGCATACAGACTTCAGCAGTTTCAGCAGAACTATTGTGAGGAACCAGCCCTCAGGACCTACTCTGGGAAGCAAAACACCATTGTAAGCCCTCCAAAAACAGGAATGCCAGACAAAGGACTGCCTGGTGCCTATCAAATAAAGTCCTGCATCTGGCCTAGGGCCTTCATATGGAGACATCAATAGAGGAGGGTAGTGGAAGGAGGGTTGCTCTAGTTCTTTGACCTGATATGTCTCACCCAAGCTTATTTATCATTGTGAAACAATTATTTAAATGAAACAGGACTATTAAAGGAAGAGCTGTGATGGTGGGCTTAGGCAGCTTCACTGTCACCAATCTTGCCCAGTTGGCTGGCCCAATGCTAGATCCAGAACCAGTGATTTTCTGTTATCTACCTCTCTAACTTTTCTTCTCCTATTCTCTCTTTGCTAAAATCAGTAAGTAACACAAGGATTACCACATTTTTTTCCCCAGGTTGTGCAGTTTGAACATACATGTGACTTTTGTGATCAAAATATTCAGTCTTTATGATTGCAGAGCCTGAGCCTATATAATAATTGAAGTATCAGCTTTTATAAGTTACTCCTTCAATAGTTTCAATTACATCTTATGTTCAAATGCAGACCTTGAGCGTCATTTCATCTTAATCCAATCAAGGGGTTTCTGACAGCCGAGCATTTCCTCTAACATTTTAGTCTCTCTTCCTGGGAGGGCCAGGTCTGACACTAAGGTTGGACCCAGCCACACACAGGGTGGATCCTTATTCATGACCATTCACAGTCTGTATACTTAATAAAGCTTGTGGAACTTCATGAAGTTCCCAGCATTACTCAGCTCCCGTGGCATCTACACTATATTGCCTCAACTAACCATGTTAAGCATTCCAGTTGGATTTTCCTTCTCCTCAGACCATCTGCCTTTACAATACAACAGCATTTCTTCTCTGTTAACTTGAATTATCCTCTCACACACACATAAATGTATGCATATTTATACCCACATAAAATCTCACTCTGCTACGTAAGTCACTGACAGACCCTGCGAAAAATAACATTGTCATTGCTAATTATAGCATGCCTACAGATACAGTTACAAAAGTGCAACAAAGTATCAGGCCTGAATGTCAAAGAATTACCCTTTTTATCTATTCTATTACATTTGAATCTTTTTATCTATTAGTAGAAACAAAGAAAAATAAGATCAATAGGTAACATTTCCTAAATCAAATTTAAGGACACACTGTTTAGCCCCCATTGCTCAAAGACTATCTCCTCCTCATTCTGCCTTTTTAAAATCAGTTAAATATAAACAAATTAACTTCCTATGCATGCTGCTTCTGAGAGAATTACTTTTCATTTTTAGAGTGGTTTTCCATCACTACAAACCTTTTCCTTTCCCTTATGCACCAGCAAACATACTGATACAATTTAAAGGTCATGTTCTTTTCAAACTGACAGGGCCCTCCAAATTTTTGACGAGAGTCCCTCCAAGAATCACACCATACAAACGGAAAGGAATTAAGTAAAGCATCACTTGATGTAGGCTCAATCATGTGAACTGATTAGAAAATGTAACCATGGAGAGAGGTGATTCAAAGTGTGACGGACAACCTTTCAAAGAAAGGAGATGTCATGTTGATAATAATAAGCAAGTACCTGACATTGAAGGAGGGGGTGAACAAAAAAAAAAAAAAAAAAGAAAAGAAAAAAAAACAACACAACAACAACAAAAAAAATCTCTTTTCTAACTTTTGTTTCTTCAGACCACAAGATAAATATTTTAAATGATCAAAGCATTTCATCTTTGTAGTTCAAGTAAAGTTTCAGCCAAAAAATACGGAAAAATGTATTAATAACATTTTAGTTCCTTAGCTCATTCTTTGACCCAGTAAAAAGGATACCTTAAAGTTCAAAGCCAAGTATATAGAGTTTGTCTTAAAGGTTATACTGATACATACTGATCTGCATTATAAGTTAGATCATATTTAAGAAAACAGCAGTGGCTTTGGTTTGTAATACACACATAATTCAAATAAATGATACAAGGAGAAAGTAAGAACATCCATTTAAAATATATCACTTATCAGGAAGATTATTAGTTCTTCTTTATACATATTAAACAGAGAAAGTCTAAATATTTTCAGGAAACACAGTACAAGCTGGATTGTGACAAAAAGATCTCACCACAAAATAAAAGCAACAGTTACCGTACATTACCAACAACAGATGAATCTGCAGCCCAAAAGAATACCCCACCCTCCAACTCCAGTTAACCAATATAGAGTTTAGCTAAACTAAAGAAATGGGTCAAAAATCAGTTGAAAAGTATCATATTCCTGTCCTCTTTTTCATGGAAACAATATTTAAACTATACTTTAATTATATACATTTTTTATAGTTCTCCAATAATTAAAGTATAAGTTTATATCCTTTTTTTAGTAGTTGCTAAGATTTATGACACACAAAACAGTTCCAGCATGCAAGATCTTGTATGGTAACAATCTGAAAATATTACATCCAAAATACATTTAATTATAAGACCTGTCTTGTCTTATCTATATTAAAACATACATAATGCATATGAATAAATAGAATCTTAACTGATTTAGATACCATATTCTTATTGATGTCAAAGAGGTCAGTGAACACATTTAAAGTTGTAGCCATCCATGGATTGAAGATTGCAGTTACTTAAAAAGTAGATATGGATACTTTCTCCTGTAGCACAAATCCAGCCAAAATTTGCACCAGATAGGGCAGCTTAAGTAGTTTAGGCAAGATAAATCAAAGCACAACTCAAGTTCTTACTGGACAAATGCCCATTTCATCAAGAAAGTAATAAACCATGGCACCCATGACAAACTTTGATGCTATTTGCTTGACACAGTGCCTGTTCAAGGCTTGTCCATGTGTTGCAGATTGAAAGCTCCAGGACACAACCAAGGTGACACACAGTCATACAATCTACTGCCTGTCTTGGAAAGAAACAAGGTTTTACTGCAATCTAGGTCTTTTGCAATTGCTCCCTGGTCTGATGGCTAATGAGGTCAGACAGTACTGTCCATTCTAGACATATTCTTTTTAGGGTATCATCTCTCCAAGAGACATTCCATGAGAACATACTCTTAAATGTGCCATCAAAGTGAATTATAATGATAGAATTTATTAACATTTTTTATGAGGCAAAAATCGTACTTCTAAGGAAACATGAGATAAAAATGGCATTATATGGCAAATTAATTTCTGAAATGATGTAATATATGCTGTTTATGCTATCGGAAACTTCTGTTACAGGAAAAGACAAAAGCTGAACTTGCTGACACCCCTGACTAGAGATCTTAACCAGACATCTTTTTTTAAGCAATTGACAGCCTTCCCACATCAACAAAGTGAGTGAGAGTGCCTCTCCATTCACACATATGTGAGGACTGACTTTCCTTTTTGGTTTTAGTTTACTTTCATGTCTCTTACTTCAGCCTTTCTGAAAGGGAAACCTGAGACCAAGATTGTTTGAATCCATAAGCAAATACTACAGCACACTAATGTAAATAAACAATTTTGAGGAGTAAACAATATTCCTTCCATCAAGTGCTGTAATCGCATGATGTGTGAAGCTTCAAAGATACTCAGTCATCTTTAATGCAATGCACACTCTGAAAACAAGCCTCTGGTGGGTTACTGGCCTACCACTGGCCAACAGAATGCTTAAAGGAAGACAACAAGCCAGAGCCAGCAGCAGTCACCTCTTCACCTGGCAAGGCTACTGGTAACATGGGAAAGAGACGAGATAAAAAGGAGAAAGATAGTGGAGGAGAGAAATGGGATTTACAATATGAAAAAATGAAAAAACAGAAAGAATGTACAAACACTAACATTTTCCAGCAGTGTCAGAGAGGCATAAGCAGGCCAGAGATGTAACTGTCCAACCTCTTTTCAGGCAGTAGTCATAGGCTGTGCCTGCACAAATACTTCAGTCCAGAACAGTGGTACAGCTTTGAACATTCTCCCCTAATTATCCCCTCTTATTGTAGTTGGCTTCATCCACAAAACAGTTTTGATGACCTGATTCCAGATTCCTTTTGGAGGAGAAAAAAGAAAAACACAAAAAAACCCAGAAGCTCTGCTGCAGATGTATACCAGATGTACTCCATCTTTCAATGGAAAAAAAAAAAGATGCAAAGGAATGATTGCTTTTCCATTCATCTCCAAGTACAAGGATGGTGGGAACGTTTGATTCTGGTGACCATGCTAAACACAGTCTAAATTTTAAAAGTCCCAGAACTTACTTATTTAGGTATGAGACCTCCATAAAAGTCAGTCTGATCAACTGATTCATTTTATGGTATTTAAGTCCTCGCCAGTGTAGACAGAAACCTAGAAAAATTCGGGTGAAATGGAGATTTCAAGCTCTGTGGAAGAAAGGCAACATATTTATGGACATTCTTGCACGTACTCTATGACAAAACCATTTGGAACATGAGACCCTATTTTCTAATTACATGTGAGTTGAGAATTATTTCCTCACAGAAGATTAAATTCTGATGCAAATGGAAAGGGATTGAGCCATCCCATCACTGCCTGATGTTCCCTGCTAAGAGAGAATAGGAATGGCATAATGCAAAAAAGAGGCCAACCATTTTAGGGAGAAGACATAAAAGCAAAACCCAGGGGTTGCAAAATCCACATGAACTAAACCCATGACTCAAATTAGTATAATTGAAAACCATTAAGCTCAGCTCTGTTCAAGTAAAAATTAACTTTATAGAGACTATCATTATAAACTATTGCTTCATCAGGAAAATACATCATGATTATATTTTATACTTTTTATCCTCTCTTCCATGTAGCTGCTAGAAGGCAGTTATACAAAGAGCTGTATCTTCCAAAGTTGTTAACAAGACACATTCCTTTTGGTTCATGGCTAGTATTATGAGAGTCTCTGTCTTATGTCACTATCTCTGACATAGACTGGGGATAGAACATCTTGGCTCAAAAAATACTGGGCTATCATTTTATGAGAAGAGGCTTTCTAGATCACAGAAGCAGTTACATTTACTGCTGACAACAGAGAGGTAATGAGTCTTATATAGCCCAGAGTCTTACATATTGTAAATTCAATTAACAATTCTTTTATCTCCACCCAAAACAGATACATTGAAAATTGCAGATTGAGGGCTTTCCTCATATAGCTCTAACCACAAGGATAAATACTGCCTTTCTTTAGCAGCATAATTTTTAGCCCTCTCATTTTTCATCCAGTTCAAGTTGTTTGATTCTAAGAGTCTCTATTCCAGGCAGTGAGAGCACTTATTTATGAACACGATGCAGACAAACGTGCATCTGTTGGAGATGAAAGGCATGAGAGTTGCCCATAATTTTGCCACAAATAAACTTTTCCTTCGGTTTATGCTACATCATGCCCTTCCATTTGAATAGTTTTGATAAAGACCTGTTACTCCCTTTTCTTTCACTATACACAGTGTGGATACATTAGATAAACACTTTTACATGTACCCGTCAAGGAGAAATATCCCACACAACGAAACAGACCTTGTGAAATAACATTTCACTTATCTGTTATGTCTTTTTGAACCTTTCTTGAGAAATATAAGTCTCTAATCTCAGCATACAGCCACATATAGTCTTGCTCCAAGAAACTTCTCTTCTTGAAGACCAGCAAACAAATATAAACACACAGATGAGGAAGGTTTCAGCAGTAACATGTACAGTATTTTACTTCTGCTTTCTTTTTTGTTACATCTAAAAGAATTACTTTAATAATAGGCAATTTACAAGCACACATAGAATTATAAAAGGTCTTCAAAATACTTGGGAGAAATAGATCATTGAGTCTCAGCCAAAAATATATCATCTTTATCTATTAGGGTTTTTTAACATTTTTACTAGGTCTCAGTGATTCACTTACATAAAATAACACACACAGCTATACTCCAGATACAACAACATACCCAATACAGGAATAGAGGGAGCAGTAACATTTGAAACTGTAGTGAGTGCAAGAGGAAATATTTGAGGTAACTCAGTACAAAAACAATGAACTCATTTTTAAGTATGTACTTTCAAACGTACCTGTATGCTTACAGTAAATATGGAAATCAAGTAAATTAAAAACCTGTAGCATTTATGCACTTCTGTCCACACTTGTCAATTGTTTTCAACAGCAAGTATTTTAAAACAGCTTTTTTAAGGTCTGCTAACAGAAAAGAACACCCTGCTCTGGTGAATAAATTTGACATTTCATTTACTCCTGTAAATTTAAGTTTTGCATTCATTGCTCTTGCACATTGACAGATAAGATTCCTTTAATGTTCTTTAGCAAAACAATAAATATTGCGTAGTTAAATTTTATCTAGGAAAGCATTATGCTTTCTCTTGACAGCACCACAGTTAGGCATAAAGTTATAATGTTCAAATAATCTCTTCTGAGACTCTGTCATAAAATACGTAGTCTTTCAAAGTATGTACATGTCTGTTCTTTGATTTTTCCTGAAATTAGATGGAAATAGATGGATGTATATCCTGATTCTTTACCAAGAGATCAGAATTTCTCTCTCCTTCAGTCCCCCTTTCCATAATATAAATAGATCTAAGTCTACCAAACATAGCAAGTTATTACTTCACTCTAGGTAAAAACTGTTGCTAACCACAGAAGTTTGTTGTTGGGTTGTTTTATTATTTTTTTTTTAAATAAAAGCATCAGTCTAGTGAAATGTCTTCAAAAAAACCTAAATTTGTAGGTTTCAACACAGATGATATTTTAACTAGCAATCTAGGAGCTATTTCTCCAATAATGAAAAAAATAGATGCATCGATCACACTTCATGCACATGAAGTAAATCAAGCTCACTTCCAAAACCTTGTAAGTATATACATCAATTTATTCTGTGAATAAGGGGGATATTATTGTTCCTTGTTTAGTCCAAGAGTTTAAAACCTTCATATTCCACAATGAATGCAGTTAATCTCTCCCATTTACTACATTCCGGATCACTAATTGTTTACTATGTCTACATTGGGCAGCTTTGCCTTGAAATAAAACTGAGTATTAAACAAGAACTTGTATGACAAGAATACATTCAGTGACGTGGGAAGCACAAGGCAAACCCCAGCTGGTTTAGTAAATAATAAAATGTAATATTAAATTTATACCCTTCATCAAATAGTCTCATGATTCACATTAAGATGTCTTTTCAGCTGGCTACTTCTCTCATTTTTAATGCTAATGGATTATTAAAATTTAGTTATACAATCCAGAATGTTTACTTTTTTAACTGCAGAAATTGAACTTCCCAAGTTCCCATACAGACAAAACTGATCTGCAAAGAAGCAGCCACCCTCAGCAACTACTGCACAAGTACAGTCTAATTTTATAGTGCATTATTAGGACAGATACCTCAGCATGTTCATGATGGCCCCTATTACTATGGCCTCTTATGTTCTAACAGCTATTGTGCTTACACCATATGTTATTGCAATCTCTGCAGACTTTCAAGCAGAAGGAGCAAGGGGTACTCTCAATCATCATTGTACACCAAGGTGCTCAAAACCATGATCAGCATTCAAAGTTGAAATAACTGATGCAACAGGTCACAAAACGCTGCTGGTTGATGCTGAGTAGACAGAATTTCCTAGTTTAAGTATTGTACACTGCCTTTTTACTCCACAATCAGTAGTACAAAACAGTGCTATTGCAACAGGAAAGTATTCTTAAACAACAAACAGTAAATCTCTGTTTTAAAAGCTATAGTTTAAAGATAGCTCCAAGCTCACTGAGGGCAGAATTGCACTTGGAGAAAACCATAGAGGAACACATGCTATGCCAAAGGAATTTGTTTCATCTTAAGGAGAAAACAGTCTAAGTAGTCTGTCCCTAATCTTTTGGGACAGAGGAGGGAAGAGGGGGGATGGGATCAGAGAAGCTTTTGGGGTCTTAGGTGTATATTTCTCTTATGGCTCAGACGTTGAGTTATTATGAAATCCTTGGGATGCAGAATTCATAGAGGTCACCGTGAGGCAGAAAAAGTAGTTTCTGTAGAACTCCACAGAACAGCACACGTGGATCATGCATGTATCAGGGAAACTTTTCTGATTTCTGAAACTATGGGCTACTGAACCAGTTTTTTAGAGCTATGGAGCACCACAAACAAGTTGAGCAGCACTAGGCAGCATGTCCACATCTCTTCAACTTTGGCTCTTCCTACTAAAACCCACAATCCAACACTTGGCACCAGCAAATGAAAACAACAAGGTTGTCTGAAGCAAAATACTGTCTTCAGAAGCCAGGTTTGTACCTGAAGTCTAGACCAAACTCTTGATGATCTGGATAGTCTCCAATAATAAGTGAAGACCTGGCAAACACCTGAACTATTTATGTGTAAAAATCAACGGGTTGGTTACAAGAAAAGAGACAACTAAGTTATCATCAGGGTTCCTGTAATTCACTTCCAATATGCAGAGTATAGCACAAGGCAATTTCGTCCCTCTGTTTAACTAAGACTTCCCTAAAAGATAACATTACTGCTAGCTCAAGATATCCGAAACACTTTTTGTGGCCATTAAAATATTACATAGTAACAGTTACTGCAAAAAATTGTTTATTTTAAATTAGGAAACGAACTTCTTTGAGTCTGAACTGCAATTACTTATAGTTTACTATAAGTCAAAAGAAACAGTAAACAGAGTATTTTTCAACAACAGAAGAAATCCTTTGTATTTTATGATAAACATTAAACATTTTAGTAAGAGGCAGTATGTCTCTCCCTGAAAGGGAAACTTTACTACTCTGCTAGAGGAATGTTAGAACATCAAGAAGTTTTTAACAATTCTTGTCAGATTAAAAAAACAAACAAACAAAAAACAAACAAAAGGAACCATGCCTGCTCAGCATTCAAAGACCAGACCAAGGGGAAAGAGCTAAGAAGAAACCTGAAGGGTAAAGAAAATGGCAGTTCTGTATCTTTACTCAGTTTGCATTTGTTTTTTTACTAATTAATGCCACCTGAAAAGGCTAAGTTTAAACAGAAAATATAGTCTAATCTTCTGACCCAAACTCTATTCAACATTTCAGTTTTAATGACCAATATTTCCACCATACAACCCAAAGACTGAAAATATAAACTCTGCAATTTTGCAAAATACAGTATAAATCATATACGTTAACCCTTATACTGAAAACTATGACTGCTAGAATTGCATAGAAACAGTTATGCAACTCGGGCATATTGTTTAGGTGATCACTTTTCCTTCTTTTAGCGGCTCAATCTTCAGCTGAGAATGCAGCAATTTCAATTAAAGGAGAATATAAAGCATATAAAACACAGGCTAACGTCTGAATTTGAAATACAATGTGTGCCTTGAGGCACCACATCATAATTCAGTCTTGCTTTCATTCTGTCTAAGTGTGTACGTAGCAACAACGAGGGCAGGATCTACTCTGCTACACAGAGGGAATCCTCAAACTCTCCTCTCCCTGTTTGGTTTGACTTTTTTTACCTCAAAGCTGGCATTTTGCAAAAATTTTCTGCAAAGTTTATGCAGACTTCAACTTAATTTCAGTGACCTCTAGTCCTTAGTACTACAACACTGCTGAGTTCCTTGAGACTTTGATCATGTCTACATCCATGTTTGTACAATACCCACTGAAACAGGGCATTGTCTAAGTCTAGGGACTATGAGCAATACTGTAACATAAATATTAAATAATAATAAAGTTCTGTCAAGTCAGTGATCTGTGAGCTACAGCAGATTCACGTGATAATACATTATGGCTCAAAGGCAGCCCTTAGCAGCCATCACATAAAATCACCATGGTCTAAAAAGTACTTACACGATGACTTACATAGGAGCCATATAATAAGAATTAAATATATTCAAAATTAGTAAAATACACCCAAAATTAATATTTGTGCTACAGTTAAGAGACTTCAAGGGATGATTTTTTTCTTTGTTCTTTCAGTAATTTCTGTTTCAAACTCTAAAGTTGTTCATAGATACATACATACACACTAATAAAATACTAAGCAACCAAAGGTTACTGAAGCAATGAAATAGCTTGAGAAAACTGGAAAATACATTTTGCATTAGGAGACAAATATAATTACCAACTACTTTTTAAGAGTAAGAGTTTCCAATTAAGGTTCTCAAAACAGGGTTAGAATTAATTTTCCATTTCAACCATTCCTAGCCAATAATTTCACCATTTTCACACATGCCATGCAGTGCATCATCATGAACGTTCATTTCTATTGAAACTGTAAGTTGAGCTGACTTACTTGGAAAACTGGACATGCACAGAGAGGTAACACATCGTAGCCAAATGAAAGACTGATATATGTTGAGCTCTTTAAAAAACCAACACAAACCAGAAGCTGACTGCAAATTATAAAAACATTTTTTAAAGAGCTCAACATATATCAGTCTTTCATTTGGCTACGATTACATGTCTTGCATATTTAAATGGAAACAAGACCTACCACAAAACCAGAGAAAAATCATATTCACTGAAGTAGTCAAATGTGCCATTATCCCTTTAGAAGACTAAGACACTTATGGTTAAACCTGCTGTGATTTTATTTTCATTCTACTTAGTTAAATGGGGACAATTTAAATAGCTTTGGAATAGTAGAACACACGATTGACAGTAAACTAATAAAGGTGTCCCTCACTTTTTCTATGACATAATTTGTAAGGGCAGGTATTATGTTGAAAATACTCCTTATATGTAAAAGGATTCCTATATATTTTTTTTTAAAAAAATTGCTTTTAAGAAACTATGTAGTTACCTAATTTGTGTGTAAACTTCTTATAAGTATGCCTAGTTATTGGTTAAAAAAAAAAAAAAATTGACCTGTTTCCAAGGCATCTAACACAGCTGCAGTAGAAATCCATGAAACCAGACATTTAAAAACTCTTGTAACAAATGAAAATAAATTAGCTTTAATTATCTTAAAATCTGAACAACTCACCTGAGACTCAAAGAAGGCTAAAGGCAAACTTAAAAATGAGACACTGAAAACCTAGATTTCACAAAAGAGATACACCATATACACCATGTATTTAAAGGAGAAAAATATATACATGTTGTAAATGTTTTATCTGGAGAGAAAGAAGAAACAGCCTCTCTAAAACATGCTCTGAAGTACACTCTGAAAAAACAGTAGGTGCTAAGTGTCTTATTTTAGAAAGAGCTTCTCTATTTTATATCTTTCTTTCTATCATCATTAAGTAGCTTTTATTTTTTTCCTTATTGCTGAAAATAAAAAGTTACTTCTACTGACATTAAAAGCATGATTTTACAAACTATTTAATGCACTCTAAGGATACTGTTAAAAGACACTGGCATGTTGATGTGAGCTGTACAAAGGTCAGTGATTTGGAGGCTCTTTCAGACAATTTGCCAGGATTTTGGCATTTTGTAAGCACACATAGGACAGCTCTCCAGCAAGCTGACCTTGACAGTGAATTGGATAAATAAACCTTCAATTTACCCCCTCCAGCTCGATGCTAGCCCAGCTGATCCCTCTGGAGCCTTCACCTGTCCATATCGTTCAACTGCCTGCAACTTTCAACTGACGAACATCCACAGCTTTACAGGTTCTGTGACAAACACCATCTAACAGATAAGGCTTCTGAAAAGTCAAAGTCAATAGTGTTTCCATTGAAAATTTAATGCTGCTTCCATCTTTACCCATCATTCTTCCCACTGTTGCATGTATCCCAGGAGGCACTTTCAAGCAAAAGCACTACTCCATAACAGGTAATGACGTGGCATTTAATGATACTGTCCAAAGTGATCCAAGCCCATGGAAAGTAATGTGCACTCATGTACCAGATAAGCACAGCTGAATGTACTAGAACAGCAGTATCTTTCACTGCACTGTCACTAGATACAATGTGACATATGCTCTGCCATTGTACCTGGCTTTTCCTTTTACTTCACCATCAGAGGAAAAGAGCATTTTCAGATACAGAGCACCAAAGTGTTAAGGGAATTCAGTAAAAGGTAGGATAGCAACATATCCGTAATTAAGTATTCACAGCCTCTTTAATACTTCAGTGCTCTTGGATTCGCTACTAAAAATCTGTGAATTATACCTCATTGAAGAATGTCCTTAATCGACTCTGACATGTTTTATTGGAGGCAGAAAAAATGTTTCAGTATGATAGATAAGGTTAAAAATGTTACTACTCTGATCATTTACTCTAGTGCCTTGCAAAAAACTCCAAAGCCAAAACCCATTTACATCATTCATCTGATGCAACACAGAAAAGAAAGCATTATCTGACAGCCCATTTTAGCTGATGGGACAAAGTGCACATTTTCAATTTTCTGACAAAGTTATGTTGTTTATGTAGATAAGGAAAAAAACAAACACAAACAACTGTAACATTTCTGCTGCATGCCACAAGGATCTGAAATTTTAGTTAAACAGCAAAGTACCTTGAGACCATGCAGAGCACAGCATGACAAACAAAACTCATTTTTATGGTTTCAAACCAAATAATACATTACATGTTTTCTACTCTAAAGCTTTGAGGCAGCCCCAGAACACTGCAGCAAAGATCAGCATGACATCTCTATGCATCTGTGAGGATACTTCTCTTGCCCTAGCATTACCTAGCAAGTTGTTAAATAAAAACTGCTGAAATGTTTTTAAATTAACATTTTAACTGAGTTTTTCTTGTATTAATTCTGATACTCTCCAGATATCAATAGCTTCTGCTTACACTACTTGCTGCAAACGAGAAGAACAGGAGTCTCATACATATTCAACTTCTATGACTAGTTTTACTAGAATGATCCATGACTATGAGGGGAAGTTAGCCAAGAAAAAAGATTGTTTTAACACAGCAGCAGCAGCAACTTCTCTATGGAAAGACATGACACTGGCAGAAAAAGATGGTTATTAAATTATATTCCTCAGGACACAGCACATTAAGTTTTCAAATAAATAACCTATACATTTAAAACCTACCTAGATGGGCTGTATGAGAGAGAGACAGTATGTTTTAAAAGTCCCCATTTCATTTTTTTACCACCAAAAAATACATCTTTTTGGTCGTGCTAGTAAAGCAAAATTACTAGATGTCATAACATTTCCTGTGCAACTTACACGATTACCATTTCAACACAAATCAGAAGGAAACAGTGTTTACTATAAAAGTAATATTTCAGTTGATTTCGTTACTCATACACCTAAGAGTAAGCACACATTGAAGGAGGTGGCTCAATTACCTTAGGCTTTGTGGTAGAAACCTAAATTACTAAGGCATTTACGAGCACTTCCATTACTCATTAGAAACCTAACTGAAAACTTACAAATAGCTGGCTAAGACCCTAATTCTGCAGAACAGAGAAGGCTGTAGATTAGGACCAGATGTTGGATTTTATTCTTTAAGCAACATTTCTAAGGACAGAGAAAGATCCATCTTCCAAGACTACTTCTGCCTGCAAACAATATGACCTGTCTTAATGAAGCTGCTGAATGTTTTATGAGCAATTCCATCCACTAGTTACTGTATTCTGGCACCAAAACTGAAATATTCATTCCAAATCTTGTCATAAGGACAGTATTGCATTCTGCCAAATTTCCAGTGTCAATAGTTATTGTGATGCAGTGTTTCTCCAGATCCAATGAGATAGCAGCAAGGTCTGCCTATGCTTCCTGTAGTCTCCACCAGCTCATTAAGCTCCCTATTCCCACACATACTGGGAAAGAGACCAGGAAAACAGTTTTCTATATCCCAGTTACATCCATGCCACCTGCTGCAGCCATTAGTAACCTACATTGTGCTTATATGGCTAATCACAATCAAAACAGCTACTGAGTAGAACGGTCCTTCCAAAAAACAGAGAGAAGTCTTACAAGACAAAGTAAGGGCATATTTAAAATTCTGAACAATATATATGGCCATGTACTCAGTAGAATGTGAAAAATAAAAATAAAAACTCCAGTGCAGAAAAATATATAAGAAATATGTCTGTGTCAGTCCCAAAAGAGTGCCTCAGTTATTCTGTAACCCATTACCATCACTGTGACCTGAGAAAAACATGAACAGAGGTCATCTTCTGAAAACTATTCTTTTAAGAGCATACGTTAATTTGAAGAATAATAAATAAATCTTCCCTACTTCAACTTTTTTTTTTAATAATGTGTATGCTTGAAAAGTCTGGCACACATGAGAATAATGTCTGCTACATTGCCATTTTCAGGGCCGAGACTCTTCCACCCGTGGGAAGACATCGGGGACTACAACTAACCATGCATTCTCCAACGTCACTGTGGAGGACAGAGTAAAAGAATCTTTTTCTCCTCTTACCTGGAAAGATAGAGGTAAAAGTAAGGCGGTATTAAAAGAAAAATACAAAAACTATACCGCCTAGTAAAAATGTAAGAAGAGAAAAACTGAGAGTCTGAGAGTCAAAACTCACAATCTGCAGTTACCTACCAAACCTGAGTACCAAACATAGATAAAGGTTAAAATTAACCTCAGGACATTTCACTTCAAACTGGCACACTCATAATTACTTCTTTACATATGCAACATTTCACCACAGAAGTTAACATACCATCTATGCCCATATATCACAGCCAGGCAAAAATTCACTCTTTGGTGCCTCAGTTTTTTGAATACTGGTTTCACTGACATTGAAATTATTATATTGTTTTTGCTGCATAACAATTGCTTTTCTTTTATACATTGTTAGGCTCAGAAGGAGGAAAAGAAAAAAACAAAATGTATTTTCCTTGTTATTTATTTTCAGACTGCTTTTTTACTTATTTATTTTAAAGTAAGATGTTTTGTTTCCCAGGCAGTATGCATGCCTTGCTCTATGAAGTGCGAGGTGCAATTGCTGCCCTAGCTCTGTGTGTGGCTGTGGCCTTAGAAGTAAAGGATAAAAGAAACAAAACATTGTAATTTTTTTTAATTCTCAAGTGAAAAATCTATTTGATTTCTTTTTGTTTATTGATGCATTACTTAGGTAATTGCTTGAGTTGAGTCAGACTGACGGCAAAATTCTGGACCCTCTGACTCCAGTCCTTTTGCTTTAGTTATTAGTCTCACTTATTAAAAGAACATCTTGGCTTGTATGATGGGAACTATTCAAGCAAAAGCTGAATCATTTATATTTGCAATCTAAGTCACTAACTGACACAAAACCCCACCATGCTATGTATTTGCAAAGACACTCTAAACCACACAAAAATCACAAGCTCAGACTAAAAATATCAGATTGTACAAAAGGTCTGAAGATTTGCAAAGCATTGAAGAGAAACAAAGCCATGGTAACTTGCAGGCAAGTCTTTCCACACAGAAAATGTAGCATCAACATGTATAAAACTTTGCATGCTTGAGCAGTTCACATGCAATCCCCATTTGATTTAATTCATTCAGTAAACCTGAGCAAAATTTAGCATATACTCTGGGATCTTAATGATTGAAAGACCTGGTATTTCAAACAGCACTGCCTTTCCAGTATTTTCTAAAATTCTTCCTAGAGATCAAGCTCCTGAGATAACCTACTGTGTGGGGATTCCATGTGAAGTCAGATTGCTATTTAGGTATCTGTTGGTTACCTCAAGTTGTACTGGTGCCCTTTCCTAAAACTCCCAGACTGACTAACAGTTTTTCATTAAAATATTAGGTTACAAGATAAGTTGCAAAAAGAAGTCACAAGCTTCCTGATTTGAACCATTTTTAAGATTTTCATTGATGTTTTAACCTGATGGCCCAGGATAAAATCACATACACAGACTAGCAAAGAAATTCATGTGTCCAAACCTTTAACCTTGTCATACACTTTTCCATTCTTTTCATCCCTAATATGCAACATATTTGTTTTAATAAGCTATTCACTATCCCAAATACCTTCAAAGAAAACAAGGAGTTGTGGTTAGTCATGTATTGAAAGACAAGGCTTCTGGTGGATGTTCTTGGATCTACATGTCCTTTTTGTCTTTGCCTGACTTCTAAGATGACTTCCTCAGTCAGACTTTTCCAATTTGTAAGTCTTGATTTCTCTTCAAGTCCTGACCTGTGACTGAGTTACATTCACCTTTGACACAAAGCGAGGTACATTCCCATAAGCCATTAGGGAGATTCTTAGTGGGCGTTTTGGTTGTTTCCAGCCTATTAGTTTCTGTGCAAGTACTGTTCTGGCTGCCTTTAGCAATATAGTGTTCTGGTGTACAACTTCTGTATTTGCTTGAGGCCACAACAGTATCAGTGTTCTATGTCATATTCCATTTTGTCTCACACAGCCTTTGAACTCACTTGAAATAAATGCAGCCTATTGCATTGAGAAAGTTAATCCATATGTTGTGAAAAACACAAACCATTCTGATGGTTTAAGCCACTAAAATAAATGTTTCATATGAAAGGAAAAGGAAATAGGAGCCTGAGTTAAAGGTTTCATGTCTTTAGTGTTAAAAAGTGGTGCGGCTTCCCAAGGTGACACCTTCTCCTTGTGTCTTGCAGGCTGAGGAGCCAGTCTGTTAGGAGACCACCCCAGGAGTTCTTCCACAACCATTCTGCTTCATTACTGAAGTGGTCACTATTAATCCCACTTCTGATCTTACTTCCACTCTTTGTTAATGACCACGAAATGTCTCTCATCAAGTGAGTCCCTCAGTTTACACTTTAAATCTTCACAGTACTAATGGTCCTCTCTCTCAGAAGCCAAATTTTCCTAAAATGCTCAGTTCCACTTGCATGAAGTGGCATAACATTGCACTTCTAGCCTCCAACCCAGATGTATACCTATATGTATGCCTGTTCTCTTTTGGCTTCTCTTGCTGTCATTTCACACTTCACTGCCTTGTCTATAACATATCATATACTATATATTCTTCTGCCAGGTCATTTAGTTGCTTTACATTGCAGGATAACCATAAAGGAGCATCAGCTGCCCACTGTCCACTAAGCCTGTTTTGTACCCTGAAATTATACCTGCATTGTCCATAAACACTGCACATGCCTGCAACTCTCATAAGTGACTTACAGGCCACCTGCCAATGTAAAGACAATGTCCTAAGACATATGCACAAAACTATTTCAATCACCATACCAGACAAAGGACACTTCTGTGTTCCTCAAAATAATTTCACTGTACAACCCATGCCCTTACAATCATACTGCAACTTTCTGAGCACACTGACTTTGAACTTAACATCATGTTATCTCACAATAAAAGTAGTAGTAATAGCAATACTTCTGGTTCATATCACCATATAAAAACTATGCACTGTTCAATCAAAATTCCACAAGAGAATTTTGAAACTTGAAAGCATAGATTTAAGGCCTTTAATACATAGTCAGATGTACAATTTAGGATAGGTTGGTTTTAAGGACACAGAAAAGTATCACACCAGCTGCAAAACTTATGTGGACTACTAAAACACACAAATACTTTACACAGAGTTTCTACTCTACACAGAATGGAAACAAAATGCTTCCTTCCCTCAGTGTGACAAACTCCATGTGAAATGCATGTATAGAGCATTATATCCTCCTGTGTTATTTCTACTCTGACAAAGAAAGCTTCAAAGAGAGGCTTCATAGTCTTTTCTTGCAAAAGAAAATATGAAAAGAAAAAAAGTAAACGAATAAATAAATAAATAAAATCTATACACATGCCTGCACTAGAAAGTGCACTAGAAAGTAACCCAGGACAGACAGATCTGTGCAAATGCCCAAATTATGGAACCAGTGAGGCCTCACCTCCACATAAGCTTTCAAAAGGACACAGCTGAAGATTAGTACCCATAATGATACAGGTAAAAATTGATCTGTAATTCCTCCTTTTCCTATTTAAGGTTATGGTTACATCATGCTTTTTCGAGATGAATGTGGCATTACTAGTGAAGAGGCTTAGAATATCACTCGTACATTGCAGAATTTTTATAATTCATTTTTCACAAACATGAAAATGCAAAGGTACCTCAAGGAAAAAAAAAATTGCAGTTTGATAAAAGTGTATTAGTTGAAAGCACTAGCAATAATTACATCCAAAATATTTTATGTTTATACCAAAAAGCAATTTTAAATTGAGTCATTCACTGCTAATTTTCTCTTCAGTGACAGCATCCAAATTTCTCTTCAAAATGACATACGCTGTCAGAGTTATCACATAATGTTTTTTATTTTAATGCTACAATAACGCAGATAATAGTTATCTTAGCAGAAAGATAAAGTGATTACTGAATTCTAAACCTTGGATGGAAACAAATTTCTTAAACTGTGTCACCCTCTCTCCACAGAAAGAGTGATTATAATCTGCAAGGGGGAAAAAAAAGGTAAAGCCCTCAAGAAGCAAGCCTTTCATAACTTCACCATTTTTCACAGGCAAGTATAATTATAGTTTTGCATAACCATCTAATGAGAGGAAGTCCTTTCTTGCAGTGTTAATAAAGGACCTTGCATAACATGTTAACAAAGCAATGGCACTCTATGTAGGTAATGTCATTGTGTAATTAGCATGCTCATAAGATGACTTAAGATTACAGTTTATCTGAATCTAATAAATGCCTATCAGCCACTTTACTATTCTGTCTTTTTCAATATATCTTTCCTCATGAACGGCTTCAGTATCCACCCGCTCCGTACAGAAGCACAGAGAGAATTACAAAGGGAATAAAACAAGCCACAAACCAAATGGAAATAAAAAATGAGTTGGAGAGCAACTAAATGAATAAAGATTTTCATTTAGTTTAAAACCATTTTATTCACATACCTAGACATGTGTTTTGAGACACAGTATGGCAAACATTAGTCTTTGCTCTTCATTTATACATTCTACAAGGTACAACATTTGGAAAGGCATAAGAAAAGCTACTAGAAAATTTAATGGCCATTTAATGCATGATATGAAAGTAGAGTTTGGGTAAGACTTAAGCAGTTCTAGGCCACTTAGCAGACCCCTTAAAGAAGAAACTTCCTTCAGCTGGTAACCTCAAAGTCAGTATTTGGCAGCAGCTGGTATCAAGTACTGGTTGCTTCCCTTCCTCTCCTGTTCTTCCATACCCTTCCATTCAACTGCAGAAGTAGAACAGAATTCAGCAGATAGTACAGCTGGACCAGAATCACTTATCCAGCTGCCAGTTCTGCAACTCAGAAAGCTGCAAGAAATAAACAGCCAAAAGTAGTGCAAGAACTCGGCTTGGAACAATTTCATGTTGATTCATTTACCCCAAGAGATGAGTTCCCTTTCTATGACTTCTTTATCAGATTCAAAAAAGCAAGGCAAGTGAATGAAAAAGCATATGACAGATAGTGGCAAAGTTTGCCTTGGCTATTGTTTCTAATGTGTACATTTCAAAGCTGGCAGGGTGATAACTCAATTTTGGGGATCACAAGTGTTCAAACCCCAAAGTTAGAAGAACAGTGAGGACCTTAATGAAGATAAAAACTGAGCACAAAGCACTATAAATTTCCCAACTTAAAAACCATTTAAAACCAAAAGAGTAAGACATTACACATAAACCATTTCCTATTAAAACCAAAAACACCTGAAAAAAAAAAACCCACCAACCAACCAACGTATCTCCCTGAAGTAGCAGAAACTGTAAAGCAAATTAAGACATTTCCAAGTATTTGCTAACCTACTTACAGGCATCATTGCTCCCTTGGGCCCTTGTAGCCTTACACCTTCCTTAACGGACTAGCTGAATAGGTAAATGGGTTATATCAGGCCAGGAAATCAATGTGTATACTGTGTTCTCAGCCACAGATGAGCTTGTCGAAGCCATTTTATTATAGCTCTAGGAGCTGTATTGATCTGACTGTTAACTACTCTGAGGTGGCCAGCAATCCAATGAAGACGCGTTCTGCCGTCCATCCAAATGCTTTCTTCCCTCAATAGTTCTAACAGAGTTAAGTGTTTGCAGATTGAATTAATTTAACGTTTGCTTAATCAAAACTGACTATGCTGGAGCCTAAATTCTATTAATTACTAAAGGAATCACACTAATGCTGTAACATGACGTTAGGCTGGAATGGGCTTTATTTTACTATGGTAAGAGGGAATAAGGATCATACAGAGAATGAGGGGATAAGTTATTTCATAAAAGTATCTATTCGCATTCTCCAAACAGAGGTAGTTCAGATTTCTCTTTTTTTTTTTTTCTGAAATGAGTTTACTGCTAGTCAGCAGAATTTCCCTTTTTTGGAAAGTAATATCATCCAAATTTAATATAAAAAGGTCTTCTGTTGAATAGAACCAGATGCATCTTTTCACTTAAATTTCTTATTTCTATTTACTCCTAAGTTTTTTTTAGCTGATTTTCTTAAGATAGTCAGAAATATTTCTTCTTTACTTAGTAAAAAGATTAATTAAAAAATTCCCAAATTTTCCACATGTAACAGCAACAATCTGCAAGTAAAACAAGCATTGTTTGACACTATTATAACTAATAGAGTTTCAGTCATATTATCTAAGTATCAGCTAATATACGTGCTGGATTCATAAGAGTAATGGAGCGTGTACCAGAGAAGCACAGATAAGGTTTCCAGGTAAGCTTTCCCTTGGAAAACTTTAAAACCAGGACAAGTGAATAGTGTTTTGCTTGATTAGGTGTGCATTCCAAAATCTATCACATCCTGTATTTCAAAGTGAGTAGGTCTCCAGTGTGGGCTTTTTTCTCCTTGTTTTTTGTTTATTGGTTGGGTTTTTTTCCTCTCCAAATGAACTTATTTCAAACAGCACTTTTGAATGCTGCACATTCTTAAAATTATTTTGATGCTAAATTATCTGTCTTCATATGTAAAATGAGGTGATTTTGCCATATTTTAATATTTTGTTTATTTAATGGTCCATAGATGAAAAGAGTTAAGTTTTGTATGGAAACAAAACAATGCTGATTTGATTCAAAAACTGTGTGGACATGGTTCAGTGGGCATGGTGGTGTTGGGTTGACTTGATGATCTTGGAGGTCTTTTCCAACCTTAATGAATCTGTGTGATTATAGCAATACAGTTAGAAAGCACACTCAGTGTTAATCAAACAGTAGCCAACTGCACAGATTAGCAAGACAGGAAATATGTCAGTCTCCAAGAGTTCATAAACTACATTCTAGTCTGAGCAGAGATGTTTCTTGCAGTCACATTAATCCAATTAACTGATTCTATAAAAAAGTAGAAATAATATTCCAAGTAACATATTTCATTAAGACAGACAACTGAATCAAACTCTCTTTGCTACATTTCAGGAATCTATGGTAACTCTTCACGTGTGTGAAAAAAGTTATGAGCATTAAGCAATGTATATATTTGAGGAAATGCAACAGTTTAGGAGAAGGGATGGAGGGTGATAGGGGATTAAAGTAAACAAAAAACCACAACTTAAATGCTACCTACTAGATCTGTATCTCTTACCATGATCTTGAGAGGAAGAGGTTAAATGACCCCAACACCTGTATCACTACAAGTGCAATGTTTTACAAAGAAAATATTCCAAATAAAAAGCAAAAGCAGATTACAGAAAAGCAGTAGCTTTCAATGACTAATCAAAAAGTAAAGAGACAAAAGGCACAAAAACTGTGCCAACTCTGGCAGTCAGCATTCATTGTCCGAGTCAAGGGGGGTCAAACTGTATCATGTGAATTAAGAAATTATATTTTTCCATTCCGTTCAAAGTCTGTGAGATGACACTGAAAAGGTTTTGGTACTGTTATCACAACAGTACTTCACAGGAAGTGAACCATGAATTCAAAACTGCATGGATGCTAAAAGCTAGGTAAAACATTCTAGGAATTAGCCATGTTGAGACATAAACAAAACATAAAGGGATTCATCTTTAAGTCAAATATTAAAAGGACGCTTTTGGAGTCGAACATTATTCTGCATCAAATCTTTGCCATTTTTGAAGCAGAAAAATTTAACTCACAGCCAGAGACTACTTAAAATAAAAAATAAAAAAAAAACCCACCAAACAACCTGCAAAATAAGACTGAATCATTGAAAAACAACTAAGAGAATTTATTTTGTAACAATCTGTCTCTAACCTTGTAGAAAAATCTACTGAATATATAAAACAACTTCTTTCTGTACTTTGCTTGTTACTAGGTTTACTGATACAGGCAGCAAGATGGTCCTTCAAGAACAGGATGCTTTACAATTTGCAAACCATTATCAAATGCCATAAATGATATAGAGGAGAAGCAAACAAATTCTATAGATGTTACAGGAATTATAATTGATGACTGAAGGTACTAAAATGCTATGATACCATTTGTGGCTACTGTAAGCATTCATACTGTAGTTAACTTGCAGCTCATGTATTTATTTAATGAAAGCCAAAGTTGTCATTTTACTTCTCAGATAAGAATATTCCTTTTGCTAAATGATAATTTGCCACTGAAGTCTAATATTTGAAATCTACATTTCATGTCAGAGGTGTCTGATTTATGCAGGGGGCAATGATACCCAGTATAATGAAATACTGTTTTTACTAGCCATACCTTTGTACAGAACCAAGATCATTCTGGGTTAAAACACCAATAAAATAAAAAATTCTCATTACAATTGATTCAAACACGTCAAATGCATTTTACTTTAATCAAACTACCCTGGTCTTCACTTCTCAAACATTTCTAAAACATGAATTATACCTTACATTACAGAAAGAAACAAAACTGGCTGCTTTAAACCATAATGATTGCAAATTGCTGCATTGATAGCTCTGAATTAAAATTGCAGAATTCGCATTTAGGTTGTTTTAACCTCTATCTACAGTCATTTGACATATTAAAAGATCAGAATAATTTTAAGATTAATACAATATTCTTCCCCATGTATTTCATTA
Organism: Florisuga fusca; assembly: GCA_038090715.1. NCBI lineage: Eukaryota > Metazoa > Chordata > Aves > Apodiformes > Trochilidae > Florisuga > Florisuga fusca. The sequence goes on from JAAWXA010000018.1 coordinate 9,270,078, forward strand.
GCAAGAATCATTTGTATAAAAACAGAACTCTACTTTTTGAAGTCCACTGGCTTGCCAGAGATAACTGTTAAGAGCTCAGTGTTTGTGGTATAACAAGCTATGAATGACAGTGTTCTCTCCTATTTCTCAAGAGTACAGCTTTGTCATCTACCACTGTGATCCCAACAAAGGAAAATCCAGATGTCTGCAAATTAAAGGAGAGCTGGATGACATTCCACTGTTAATGCTCAGCATACATAAATCATTGTAATAAGAGAAGATTGTTATATTAACCTTTGTCATGCAATTTTCTTTTTCTCTCTAAGAAAAAAGAAAAACAACAAATTAGGTAGCACAATAATTCTATTTTAAAGCAGAATACTGTAGAGAACTTTTATCCCCTTGCCAGTCACATGATTCCCACTTACCTGGAATTTTATATGTGCCCCATAAGAAGTTAATAGCATGCACACATACTTCACCTCAGTTGTTATATTGCTAGAAAGACAGAAAACATCTTTCCAAATAAATCATCATTTTAGTGGAATAGATATGGATTGGAAGACAGGAAACCATGAAATCTAACCTTTGCCCTGCCAAAAATCCATCTTATGCTGACTGAAGTGTGTTAATTTCTTCCCTCAGTTATCACATGTGGAAAATGGCACATTAAAAATTCCATATCTCAAGAATGAATATACAATCTCTGTAGCTATGCACAATCTCAGTTGCTTCCATGTCCAAACGTAAGAATATTGTCTCACAAGAGAGGCAGTACAACTGGGACCTCGACCTCAATGGCACTCCAGTAAAGAATTAAATTAATTCCTAACAGACCTCATAGGGCTTCAGGTCTCTGGTGTATACAGCATATACACATGGTGTATAAGATTAATGATGAAAATTTACCCTCGTGCAAGAGTTCTGAAATTCTTCCCAAGCTATTTATTTCAAAAAGTTTCATATCAAATGATGAAAGAAAGAAATAGGTGCTCAAATTAGCTACCTCAAATAAGAGCATGCTGTTATTTGAAGCATCCTGTCATCCCACACTGGCTCCTGCTGCTGTTCTAAATGCAAACGGGTGTCATGTGGGTCCCATGTTACATTTCCCCAATGTCTCACCACACATAACTGTACACACATATATATGTGGGAGATAGAGAACAATAGGCAGACTTTTGTTGCGAGTTTCATTACCATCTCACAAACTGTTTTTCAAGAACTCAATACAGATGTGGTAGGTGAATAACTCAGGCTGAGGCCTGAGTTTTCAGAGCTTCAAAAATAAATTACATTCACTAAAAAAAAGGTTTCAAAGGAGGACTCAGTGCTATTATCCGTAGCACTCAGAGTATGTTATTTTGACCATTTCTACAGTAGGAACATGGATAATTAGAACACTTACATGCAATAAAACAGAAAAGTGGAATTATTTTTACATAATTTCAGAACAAGCAGATTTCACATCACCAAGTACTTCTAAGAGAAAATAAATATTAAAAAGCCATGTAATCTAATCCTCACAGCATAGTACCAGATAAGCAAAGCCAAGGTATTATTGACAGCAACCTAATAAAGCAGGGGAGGTGTTCTAACCTAGTGCACATTTCCCAGCTTTATTCTTATGGACTGAATATGCAACATATCAATCATACCATAATCAAATGATACTGTCACCCCAGAAGTATCCTCATATATACCAAAATGCATATAAGTAAAGCTCCTAAAAATATACTTTGTCACATATTTTCATTGAATTTCAAAATACTCACTTCAACTTCTAGAGGTGATGAAGACTAAGTTTAAATGTATACTGTTTCTTTTGGATAGACCAGTAATAAGACTTCTTCAGTCATATTCATTTTGTCACATTGTTTTCAGGAGAGAATGGAAGCTTATATTTATTTCTTTTATTTAAAATAAATGTTACTGTCACTATGGGATAATATTTAGGTTTTAATTCTGAAGACTTTGAAAATGACAAAATGCAAAGATTTTCTGTAAGACTTTTTAACCATGTTTAATTCCACTGAGAATATGACAAGCTTCAAAATACATGCTAGTGTGGCTTAGTAAGCTGTAATATACAGCAAGTCTCCATTCCATCTTACTTGAGCTGTAGCAGAAAATTTAAAATTGTAAATGGATTCAAGCCCAGCATCTGATCAGCTGATAGTTAAAAGAACAGAAAAGTCACCCTGGAAAATTCTTCACTGTACTTTTCCTAACAGAAACATCAAGGAACCTTAGTCTAATTTCAGAAAACTAAACACACAGTTGATGGATTCAGTATGTTTGATACCAAGTTACACACTTACAAGGAAATACAGGTTTCAATTGAGGACAATATTATATGTTACTGGGATGCCATTATGTATTATAAACATATTCTTTCTATGCCAGTATTATGAACATATTCCCATGATGCAAAAGTTAAGGACTGCTGTGTAATACTACAGTTGTATTTCTTTGGGTTTCCCCACATCAAGTCCTAAACTCCCCTGCAGTGTGTGAACATCTTCAAATGCAAAATACTCACTGAAGTCAGAGTTCACACTCTTAAAGATAAACCATTGCCTGAGCCATCACTACATTCAAAGTCTACAAAAATCACTGTTTATATAATATTGACAATGGTTCACTGTGATGCATTTCATTTTCTTTTACATTTTTTCAATTAAATCTTTGCCAAATTCAAAGACATTTTGAGAGAGCAATGATATATGTTTGAGGTCCCACTCAATACCATGAAGCATGGATTTAACAAAAATGGTTTAAAAATGGACTTAAGACTAATATTTCTAAATTTACCTTGATGGGTACTTTCCATATAGCTGGTAACTTAATAGGCAACTGCAGTACAACAGGAGTCACTGACAATGTGTAAGCTTCCAATTCTGACTTTCACTATATATAAAGATAAATGTAGACACGTGCGACACATCTGCTAATATATACTATACTTTTTCATAACTTTTTTCTTACTACCTCTGTGTTACAAAAAAGCACAACTTTGTCGATCTTCAAACATCCTGATACATTTTCTCCTGAAATCAAGTTAGCTTTTTCACATGTGAGTTTTAGGTATTTTTCCCATCATTTCTCATCTGTCACTGCAGTACACATCACTTATTTGTAATAAAGTTGCAAATAACAAAGATGAGACATGGAGGGGAAAAAAAATAAATAAATTTAAAAAAAAAAAATTATAGGAACATAACCAAAACACCAAGCTCCATTACTCAACTGTAGCTGCTCTTCTCAATGACTTCAAGTTCACTACAAAGGACAAAAGAATAAAATTAAAATAAATAAGAAAATAATTTACATATCCTGGATTTCAGTCCAGCCATTTAAAAACTGCACATTATATCAGTTTGCAGTATGCCCATTTCTGCACAATTCCCTATGTGACTGGTAAAGGAAAACTACCCTTGCATAATTTACCATCAAAGTCCCGTTAAAAATAAAACTCTTATTTTTTCATTGCTGCATATTAATTTATAGTCTTGAGACAACAGTGTCAGCTGTCCATTTAAGATATGTTAGCTTAGTTTACAGTTTGATCTTAGAAACTTTATCTTTTAAATATCTCAAACGTATATACTGTGTTCTGAAGGGCTTTCATGGAGAATGTTTATTAGTCACTTTGATCTGATTCATCACAAAAGAAACCATCTTAAAGTACATAATGTTCTTTTAAGTGACACATGTTGAAGCTGTTAACATACTTTTAACCCGTGCTTTCAAGGATCTGAACCTGTCCTTACATCGTCTAAAACTTAATTAAAAGAATACTGTCAATATCAATGTCAAAGTAACTTGTCACCCTGTGAATGAGAGCCTCAGTCGATTTTTCAAACTGTGCCAAACTTTCGAAGGGCTCTTTCACTTTATAAATCAACTAGCAGCTTAGAATATCCTGGCAGCACCTTCAAGGAACGAATCAAAATGACAGGGAAAGAGGGGATAACAATCAAAGCTTGACTGAATACAGGTGTTTGAGTTTACAGAGGAACCACAAATGCCTGGATCTTTGACAGCTGTTGATGTTATCAGTTATGTGCAGCTATTATTGGCTCCGGTCTTAGGGGCTGTAAGGCCTTTCCCTTAGCAACATCTCTGTGGCTGATAACATTTGGCTGAACTTTCAGATCTTAACCTCCCTTCTGACTTTTTGCAGTCAAACCCGCCTAAACTGATCAGAGGAAGAGACACGCAGTGGGAAGACAAGTAAAATATTATTGACTGGACTGTTTCATGTCTATTAGGAAGAAAGAGCAAGGGAAGGGAAAGCTTCCCAACTTGACAGGCTTCAAGATAATCAGGGAAGGAATCAAGGCAACAGAGTAACCCTCAGAAAAGTAAGAAAGCAATGGCTTATGAGAGGTCATTGTTCTGTATGAGGAACAAAAATGGGGTGATATCTTATTAGGCTCCAATTTGAGTTCTCCCATTTTAGTACTTGTATTGTTTAGTGCTTCCATTTAAAAGACCTAGAACAATGTTATGGCATAGAATTCAATCACTACCTAGATTTTTGACAATACTTAGAGCATACACAGATGACTAAATTGTTCGCCATCTCAGCAGATCAAACTGCACTCCTGAGGAATTTTTAAATTCCAATTTTAAATAAATTTTAAAACAGAATTTTTCAATTTTCCAATTCAGTGCTTGTGATCATTGTCTTCCTGGGCACTGTTTCCCCTGTTCCAGTCACATAAGCCAGGGAAAAAAGAATTAATATTCATGCAATAATTTACTGAAGTAACAGCAATTTTTGTAAGGCAGCACCATTCACTCTGTATCCCTTTTAGAGCCTCAAACACTACACAAAATTCTCTGTGTTCCTCCAAATTAAATGCTGGGAAGCTCTCTGTACACCTATACACATATTGTGAAATATCAAACATCACTCCATTTACTAGATCAGGCTCATCATTTGAAGATCAATAAAGCCCTAAGCCAATGCATTAGCAAACTAACAGACTGGGTTCTCAGATTTCAACAGGTGGTGAAAAACAACCCTAGAAACTTTCACAGTGTCAAAAGAAAACAAGTTCTGGACCTGATCCTCCAAATGATCTTGTTGATCAGTTGAGCACTGCATGTGCACCAAGTATTATTAGTGAGTAGGAGTGTATCATAGATTCTTTATGATGCTCATCTACTTTCTAAACTGAATGAGTACAACTCAAGACAATTTTCTTTTTGCGAGTTTCACGGTACATCTTTCTTGATAAGTGAACCACCATCTTTACATAGCAAAAATTTTGAATTTAACTGTGTAATATGCTTACTTTCTGACAAGTAACTCTGTAAATCCAAGAGTGAAACCATGATGAACACAATACATGTTATTATCATGCTGTAACACATAGCAGAAAGCACCGGTGAAATATAAACAACTATATCAATGATATTAAAATAGTTGTGAGGAGATGACAAAACTGAAGAAGATACTGCAAAAATAAATAAGGGACATCAGAATTACACTGCATGAGTGCTGATATATTAAAAAATAAAATCTTTTTGATAGAAGCTGTTGTTAGGCAGGAGTTTCAATACAAAATACTGGCTCAGGTGTAGACTCTGCATCTATAGATCAGCCCTGCCACAAAGAAATAATCAGATGTACCATGACGTGTATTAGAACACTGCATGATTCTCATTTTATGAACAAAAATCAAGATGTAATAAGCCCAGTTTACCTTTTTGAAGTAATTTAAGAACTTACATATTATTGCAGTTTAAGTTTATAATTTTTTTTTTTAAATGTGTTCAGCCATAAAGATGTCACCATTTTAACCATCAAGAAAAGGTCACATTGGCATTCAGGATACAACTTAACTATTCTTTTTCATGCTCTGACTTTGGATCTTTGCATCTGCACTTACTTAGAGGTAACTCCTAGAATCATAATCATATATTTAAATTAGAAACTAGGAGAAAATTAGAATGTTTTTGAAGAAATTAGTACGGAATGTTTCAAGAATTCCTAATATTCCTCAGAGTTCTTTTTTTTGTATCTTGCCTACACTAAGAAAGAAGGAATCCTCAGGCAGCCTTTCAGGGATGCAGATTTATAAATGCCATAAGCACAAGTCAGGTATGGGATCGATGACCAATCATACAAATGAATTAGCAAAGTGTGCATACCAAAAACTCCCAAATAATCCATACATCAAAATATTCACTGTGAAACCAAATGTTAATTAGTGCAAGTTGCCCATACATTCACAAGCTGTTTACTGAAAATTAAAGAAAAAAAAGATTGCTCTCAAATCCTTTGATATATGTATCTCAGAGTACATTCCCTATATGAATGACAATGTAGTGTAACATTGTTAGAAAAAAAATACAAAAAGACAGTAAAGCCAAGAAATTTATGGCAAACAATATCATGAATTGGCCTTAATTCCATACCTCTGTAGCACAGGGATTGAGAGAGAAGTCTTATCCTACTTTTCTGTCTTCCCCAGCTCCTGAAATTAGCTAGCACTTGTATTTTCCAATGTATACACTTCATGCAATAGCCTTTTATAGGTCATCCACCAGAAATACAATACAATGTGCTGTTCAGAATATTGCCTGGCCCCCAGTCCAATCTGCCTTTAGACCTTTCAGCAGCACCTTTTCCAGCCCTTAACACATCTGGAACAGAGTGCAGAAGACTGTAGCAGAGGATGCTTTTGTAGAAAAAATGAAAAGCATATGGTACACAGTCAAATCACTAATTTTTTTCCTTACTTTTGGTGGTTTCATTTTAATATTTGAAAATTTTAACATCGGTGCAGCTAATTCCTCTGAGAAGAGTAGACTTTGGGGCACAAAGTTTTATCTCAAGAAATAGGAATTGTTACACTTACCTAAGGTTCACAAGAAATTGCAGAATTATCACTGTTATTATTACGATAAACCTATATGAAAATAAGAGTTCATACCTAATAAATGTCAATATAACTTACAGTTTATGTTTCTTATCAAGAAGTCTTTAAAGGCCAAATATCAATGAAGAACTTAAAAGGGTTTTTTTAGGTTGGAACTGTGATGTTATGATGCACATACCTTTCTTGTTACTTAGAAAAACTAACCCATGTTCATGTGAGTACTATGAAATTTATGATGTCCATTTTCCCAAGATACTTTGGTATTACTCATTTTTTGAATAGTGATTTTTTTGACATCTTAAGAAAGGATTTATAACCCATCTGAATGTCTAAAATATCTACAGAAAACAAGACTTTCAAGATAAAGATGAACATACTTCTCCCTAACTTGACCTCTATTGCTTTCCCCCCACATATTCTCTAAAAACAACTCTGCTCTTTCTGAATGCACTCAGTCCAACAACTACAGCATCACTGCCCACTCCACCAGTTTTACTTATGACCAGCTTGTTTATTTGTGCCTCAAAATTCATTTGACCTTTCTCTTAGTTTCTTTCCCCAAACTTCAGTGCAAACCTAGTCATATTTCACATATAGACAATTTCCTCAGCCTAAATTCTAGCAATTAAATTAGAATTTTACAGAGGATTCTGGTCATAATCTTAAACTGCTAAGAGGCTACCCTCACTTCTCAGTACTTTTATCCTTAAGTCAGCAGCATTTAGGATAGCACTTCTGGTTAGAGCTCATTTGTACAATGTTATGAAAGCCTTTTATCCTCAATCATTCAACCAATCCAAAAATGGAGAATCATCTTCAAGAAACAAGGACTAATAAATCTCTTTCATTTCCTTTTAATTTTAGGCTGATAAATGTTATGCATCCTGAGTTGAAGGCTCTCTGGACATGAAATCACTTAGTAACAAATAAAATTTAACCCTATGGTAGCTAACTCAGACTTACTATCATACTCATATGTTGATTTTAAAGCCCATGACCTAAAAAATAAAATACGCAGTATAATTAATGGTTGTAAAGTTTAACAGAATTCATTTCATCCTCTTCTACAACACAAGAACAGTCCAGCCTATGACACAAGACCATCTTCTCAGTCATAATTTGCAAAAATCTAATATAAGGTCTGACAATGATACATTATTTTGTGAAGACCATTGACTACTGCAGCAAGAGATTACCCCTTGAAAAACTAAGATCACAGTGTAATCATGGTGTCAGTTGGGTCTTTGACCAGGAGAACTTCAGGAGAGACAGTCACAAAATGAATGTAACTACTGAAGATAAAATGCACAGTTCAAAACACATATTCAGTCCTATCCCAATAGGTAATAGGTATCATGCTGCAGCGCTATGGCAGTGATTGTAGAATGAGACATTTTCCTTTTCCAATTTCTTTTGCTTTCAGCAGAAAAAACAAGACTCCATTAAAAAAAAAAACAAAAAACAAAAAAAAACCTCTAATGAAGGAGCCACATAAATTACTCCATTTTTGTTTCATTTTAAATCTCACTTTTCAGTTATTGTTTTAATTATTTTTCTAATGAAAAACATCTGAAAGTTACAAATGAATCTGCCACATTGTACACACTTTTCACACTCAAATATTCCACCATTTTATGTAGATAACAGAAACACTTTTAATTCCCTTACATAAGGCAAGGTGACAAGCTATTGGTGCTGCCATTGATAGTGTCTGTGATAGTAGACTAATCTCTACCATCAGTTAAAGTGATTGCCATTAAAATCTTTATAAGCAATTAGCATTAATTCTTTAGTTCCAGTATTCCCTCTACTTACAGCAGAAAGCAGGGAAAGCCAGCAATCTAGTGAATGCTTGTAGCTTTAAATAGAGTATCAGTTACTGAAAAGGTTAAACATTGCAACGGCAAAACAACGTACATATGAGCATCACCAAGTTCACAGATAGAAAATCTGTACAAGAAAAAAAATTGTCCCCTTGTAATTTGGGGGAAAATTTTCTTCTTCAAAATGATTATTCATTCTGCACCTATAATAGACATTTTCTCTATTAATTTTTAAAACATGAAAGCTGGCATTGAATTCCCAAAGATATAGTCATCAGATGTATGCAAGACAAAGCCAAATGAATGCACATAAGTACATGTTAACTGTCTCATGATTTTAAATCTTTGTATACTGCATATGCACATGCAAAAGTGCTGGATATTTCTTATACTTAATACAGAAGTTACATCATGTCTAAAGGGATGTTTCTCCCTTATTAAGAATAGAAAAACTCCTCTAACAATATTAATACATGCTACTGGTATGATATTGAAAGATGTTTTGGGTCACTTTTAAATTGTGCTCCTTTATAGAAACAAATTTCTCACAAGTTTCCCTTCCTCAAAAGAAGGGAAATTCCACATCCCATGCTCTGTGGAAGCCATGTACATACCCTCTCAAAGGTGCACCTTGTGGTTATTCCTAATTTTGGAATTCCATATAGTACTAAAATGTTGCATACTGTAATGGAAGAAATTGAGTATACAATTCTCAGTTGATTTTACACTGAAATCCAAGCTACAGAATGCAGTGCTAAAGTGACAGAAAATAGGGCTCTTAGGATCTACTCCTTTATTCATATCCATACATTGACTTTTCAAGCAAAATGCAAACTCATAAAAGCCTGCACTCTGTGGTCTTTGGGCATGCCAAGGTTCAGATCACTTGACTGTAACTGTACTTCAGACTAATGTAATTAATAAAAAATAAAGAATTTGGATTTATAAATTATTCCTTTTTATTCAGAAAAGCAAGTTACTTATTATTTAAAGCTATGGTAGATACATATTTGGTAAAAATACTCAAATTCTACACTCTTCTGTCCCTCAAACCTTATTCAAACTTATGTAGCTCTTAACCCAGTAATGCAATCATCTGGCTAACATCACCCCCTGGAAAGTAACAAGGTCCTCTCTAACCCTTTTGCATGCCATAAAGTATATAGAAGTTAAATGCAAAGATGAAAAAACTTGTGTCAATTTCATACTGCTGCGAAATGGTAATTTTTATACTTAAAATGTGCAAGATGGATGTTCAGAAATATAGGCTGAAAGCCTAAATTATATTTGGTCATAATTTATGTAGTACAGTCCCAAAGAGATACAAAAAAGGCAGAGCATAATTTATCTGTTGGAATCAGAGATAGCTTTGCTAAAACTCCCATTTACTCTATCCCCCATAGTCTTCAGCAGCCTTTGTCCTTAGGGCGCATTCTGTTTAAGCTTTCTATATTGCTGTTTGATCACATATTGTAGCCTATAATTTCTCTATCATCTGAAGCAAATGCAGCTCACAAAAATTATGATCTCCATGATAGAGAACACTGCATTTCTAAGCTACAAAGTATTTATAGCAATACAAAATTATTTGCATGTAAAATGTCTATCAGGGGAAAATACACTTTAATTTTGAGCATGATACTATTAGAACATACAGCATCCAATACTTAGAAAGTGGTTTCAGTATGAAGAACACAAAGAGAGATATGTGATTAATACAGTGGGCACAATTCTCTCTATGGAAATACCCTGCAATCTCACCGAACTCAATGGGATTAACCAGGTTTTATGCCAAACCTGAATTTACATTCATTTTTTAAAATACAGTATTTATGGTGATACAGAAGTTTAAAAACAAAAATGTAAGGTAAGTTTGATTTGGCACAAGTAGTAAAAGCCTGAAATTATTCTGTCCAGCAATAGGGTTTTTTTCTAAATATACTTCTATGCAGCAAATTAGCTGAAAATTTACATGAGAAACTTCCATGTCTATTAAAAAAAATTTATAGCTGTAATACTACAGCCTTGGCTTCCTCCTTACTCTTTTATAACTCGTCAGGACTTATTTGCATGCAGAATGCAAAAAAGACATCTTCAGGTTGCAGAAGCACAAGTTTATCAAGATCTTGAGACTGGTTCTACCTTTTTTGCATTGAACTAATACCTTAGTGTGTTAACAAAGTCAGTGTTGTTACACGAGCTGGCAGTACCAGCATTGCAGTAGGACATAAATTGTACATGTGATGACTTGGGCTCATTAAATATTTCCATGGTTCTTTTAATCATTAGTATTGCTACCATAAATATTCAAATGTTGATAATATATTTTTCACAAAGAACACTGCTCATTGCACGTTGGATAAATTCCAATTTGAGTGCTTCCATTTTACCTCCCAAATTTTCCCTGAAGAATCTGACACTCGTCTCTTTTTCCTTTAATTAAGAGTAATTTAGTTTTCTGTTTTATACTGGGTTTATGGTTCACTGCTGAGAGAGTTGCATTTTAGTGGTTTTATTCACAACACATAAATTTAAAACAGAAAACACAGCTCTGCAACTGAACTCTGGAAAACTTCTGTGGAGTCAGAACACGTTTAACATGAACCAGCAGCTCACAGGCTCCAAGTTCATTCACAATCAAGACATCTCCATCTAATCCTTATAACCCATATGTCTACGTGACACCTGAGGGACAGGGTTAGGAGCGACAGACAGGTACTTTTCAAACTGGTTTGTGGGGTTTTTTATAGGAAGAGGGGGCTGGGTTTGATAAAAAAAAGTAGTTTAATTTCAACTGAAAATGTGAAATTGCTTCCATTTCACGTGTCTAAGCAAAAAAATTACAGCAAGCAATTTAAAATTTGCAGTTAAAATAGTTGTAAAATACCTGAAGTATTATCCTGGGGTTTTTTCCAACCAAAATCTGAAGTCAGTGATATGTAGTGCTCTACTGATAAGTACCCGGTACTATTCTTGCCTCAATCTTTCCATCACCCCTGGTTGGCTGAGAGTTTCCACCCATCTTGATACAAGACTAGTTGGCCCCAGTTCTTCACATTTTCCATAATTCTAACCTGAAAACCAGAAACGTGCCTTATGTGAAACGGACTTTTCAGTGACTACAAAATGCAAACTACTGCAAAAGACTGCAGCATATCCACGCAAAAGAGTTATGAACTGCCACAGTCAAGATCAATCACCACTGACAGAATCTCCTGAAACTACATGTGGTAAAGTGTGGGGGGGGAGAAATAAAGAAAGATAAAAAAACACAACCACAAAACCAAAGCAAGTTCAAATAAAAGCCCATCTTACTGTGTCACTTATCTTTACTTCTGACTTTTTGCAGATATTTACAGAAAAAAAATAAAATGTTCATGCACAAATTGATCCTCTCCCTGTCTTTTCTATTTATGTTTCAGATGGGAGAGAAGGTTTGCCTTCATAAAAATAAAGGCTTTCAAACCATTACTTCATAGAATCCACATAAAACTTACTCTTGTTTAGAAGAGCTAAAAGTTGCCATTCCTAGAAAGAAGAAACTCACTCACCCAAATGATACCACCTAGATTAGTCTAGCCTTGTTTCCCTAAAACTTCTTGGTACTTCAACTGTACAGCAACAGGGAGAACACACACTCTGAGTAGACACTACACTTGAAAACAGTCAGTACTGTCTCACTGAAAGCAAAAATAAAATTTAAAATACCAGTCACCTGCTGCTGATAGAGGTCTGATACCCTTGGTGAAGGTACTGTTGTTAGCATCTTGGGACATTTAGAAAAGTAGAGGTAGGTTAGCTGAAGAACACTATTTGGAGTCACATTAATAGATGCATTGGGAAAAATGACTGTAGCTTTCCTTGTATGTTTAAGAATTAACGGGATTATTTACCAATGGTTTCTGAGCATGAAATCCTGTGCTAACAGAAGATTGCAATAGAGTGATAAATGCACAATAAGCCTATGATTTGTAAGAAGAAGACATGGATTTCAAGTGTTGCTTTGCATAGAGGTATATAAAAAACAGCAGTATCACAGAAAATATTTTGTACAGAAAATTATTCTTATGGCTTAGTAACTATTTTAAATGGAAAAATTCACTGCAAAGTAATTTAGCTGTAATCAGAACTACAAATGTGAGGACTGTAATAGATAGAATTAGATTGTGAATCCTCTCAGTCTCATTACAGACTTGTGTTACACACAGAGGCCACCTGTTTGTATGCACTAATATCTGTACAGGAAAAGCAAATGCCATGTTGGTCTGATAGGTTTACATTGATGTCTGTCACTGAAATACTGAAGCCCGTGGTGTCTTATACCTCCTATTTCTGGCAATCAACGTTTAACAAATACAGAATATAAAGTCTACTGGACATACTGTTTTCCTTTTGAAAAAAACATGTTTTAGAAATTTTCTCTTCAAAGCAAGAATATTGAGAGACAAAAGAAACACAGATTTTGAGGGTTATTCTTAGGGTGATGACCTATAATAGAGTTCAGCCATTTTTCAGAGAATGAAAGTGGATCTGGAAAATGTTTATGGTTTTTCAGAGTCAGCTGAAATGCCAATCTGCTTTAAGAAAAATATCTTGAGCTTCAGAAATGTGCTTCCTTCATAATACAAAACTACTATACATATTAATACGATGTCTATTTGACAATGAGTGAAAAAAGATTCCGTAATTTGATAACTAAGCTTCTGAAATTCAATTTCCAGTTTTGGTAGCAGAATTAGAAAAAGACAAAAGAGACAGACAACCCTTTAATATCAGAATTCGGGGTGTGTGTGTCCTCCTGGATCTGCAGAATTTAAATAAAACTACAGAAGAAACATCCACAGAATCATATACATTTCAGATTTTGCAATTGTTCTATTTTGAACTGTTGCGTAGCTGCAAGAGAAGGTTGGACTAGATAAAGTTTGGCACATCCTGTATGTCAGGACAATGACTCGAGTGCCTCACTCTGAATGCAAGAAATTATTCAAGTCACTTCAGCTTTCTGACTCGGCCTCTTCTCTTTATAAACAAGCATATTATTCATTTCCTTGGAACATCATTATACTTGCCTTTCACACAACTCAGTGAGGCTGTTCAAGTGCGTGGTGTAATATTCACCATGCTGGGGAGGGAGCCATATGTCAGAGCAGCTTTTTTTACCTACTAACACTCAGAAGTCATTTCCCCAAATCCAAGGCTTCACATTCTCTAAGTATAAAATTGTACACCTGACAACATCCTTCATGAAAGATCAACTAGTCATTAGTATTTTTTGGCTTTAAAGGTCAACTAAGGTTTTATGGGGCATTCTTTTTTTGTAATTGTATTTGTTCAGCATCAACTTTCCTTCAGTTTAAGCCGTCTTATTTGGAATTAAATATGAAATGGAAATGGGAAGGACTCACCTGGGCAGGGCTCTCCAATAACACTGTAGAATTCTCAGATTTCCTCAATCAACACTGACAGACAATCCATTAGGGGTTTTAGGGCTTTTTATTTCATGGGGCTTGGAGGAGGGTGGGAAGGAGATTAAGCTATAAAAAATACCTTCAGGGTCAATTAAGCACCTGCATTGTCTATGTCCTTATTTTAACAATACAAACAGTAATACAATAGAAGGGTCTAAGCAGAAATAATATCCATATCAGAGACAACGTAACTTCCAAACTTTTCCAACACTTCTCTTATTCGGTTCCTTCAGAAAGAAAATTATTAATAATAGCTATTAAGTAAAGGTCCTATAAACCAAACAGTTGACACTTTTGTAAATTGAAAAGTGACTGTGGGATGTAAATTAATTAAGAAGTTTCCTTCACTTGCCTAAACTATGCACTGGATTTTCACTAGTACCAGGACTGTGGGTCCTTCATCTCAGATGTTCCACTTCGAGTGATTTCTTTCAGATTTTCTTTCTTTCTTAGATGTTTTCTTGCAAAAAAGAGAATGTTATCCACTTTTAGTATTTAACGTGCCAGCAAAATACTAACAGGCAAAGGATTTCACATTTCCAGCACTGAGGAAGGAGAATGTTGACAGGGAAGTTTTTGAAACATTGAAAAGGTACCTATGCCAATCCATCAAGAAGATTCAGAAGTACAAAAGCTTCTATTGAGACCATTTGGAATTATGAGACAACTGAAAGCATAATATCTCAAAATGAGAGCCAAAGCATTAAAAAGACAAGATTACAGAGGTCTTGCAAACTAAAAAATTTCCTGAACCAACTTTGCACAATGCAGAAACAGACAATATGTGAACTCACAAATGTGGTGACCCTCAGAGACCACTGAAGCCAGCATAATAAATAATTTTTTTTTTAAATGCATAAAACCAACCACTGTCCAAGGAAGTCAGTCACTGAACTGTAGCTTGTCTGGTAAGCCATACCAAATTTGATAATTGGGGCTCTACCTCCCAACTCATGTCCTGGTGAATAAAACAAAGTGAAATGTTACAGCTATCCAGATGATCCCAAATCATAACAGGTACAGCTGACAACAACAATTCATCATAAATTGGTTCTCTCAGAGAACATTTGTTCAGTATTGAGTCCCCTTTACCAAATGGAACTAAGTTATATAAGTAGGGAAGTCTCCAGATTATACTGTCTAGAATCTACTTTTATTGACTTGAACACCTTTTTATTTTCAGATTTAAAACCTATTTTCTAAACATCCCATGGAATTAGCTTCTTTTGCCTCAAGAAACAATACAAATAAATCAATGAGTAAGCTAGGTCCACCTTCAAGACCTTCTATTGCTTATTCATTTTAATCAAATTTCCCATATTCTTTGACTTTCTATCTTTTATTGCCTTGAGCTATACATTGCTGCTACTGACACCATACAAATGTTAATTTGGTTCAAATTCAAAGACAATACAGAAGAGAGTAGTTTAATCTGATCAAATAAGGTCCTGTCTTTAAAAGCTTAAATTTAAATTCACTGATGATAGGATTCCCCTTCAGAAAACCACTAGCATTCACCAGAGATGTGTTATTCCAAGAAGCTTCTCATCACATCTTCTGAGATGCTATTTGCACTTATTTGAGAACTGATTATCTGAACTTTCCTTATTTCTTTCTTCTACATTCTTCTGCTTTTTCTGACAAAGTAATGTACAGATAACATACCTGTTCTCTCAAAATACATGCGCAGGCCCCCCAGGTTTGTTTCTACCAATAATAAAAGGGCATGTCCAGGAGAATAAATTCTCTCAAAGTGTGCATTACTTTACATTTTGTATTCTTGATGCCTCACAGCACAATAGCTTTGGCCTCTTTTTTAAATAGTACAGCAATAGCAACTTCCAGCAGTGATGACAAAGTGAATCTATTGTGGTTTACTGTCAATCCATCTTTTCAAGAAGGTAAAACAAAGATCAAGTCCCCATATTAATTCATTTCAAACTCCCTCTCTAATATTGCCACTAGGCATCAAGGCATTATCAGGATGAAAAAGCGTTCTTGAAAGTCACAAAGGTATGGCACATTTATCATAACTAGGAATAGGATCAAAGTATCAGTAATCATAACTTCCTTTTTCATCAGTTTCAACTAAAGCCAGTTTCAAAAACATTTTTCAGGTACATCCAATGGTTGACTGCATTGTTGTATAAGTGAGAAGAAAAAAAATCAGAATTAGAGTTGCAACTGGGAAAAAAAATCCATTAATATTTAGAACTCATCTTGAAACACCAAACCTTGTTCATATATGTTATCACAGCCTATCTTTTAACCCTGAATATGGTATCAGTTTTTCCTCTGGAGACTTGCAGATCTGGGGTTAAGAATCATCTGGTTTTAAATTTCATTGAGGTACAAACAAATGGTATTGCTTCCTATGCATATGCATCACAACAAGCTGAGGGGAAAAAAAAATAAAAAAACACACGTAACCCCCTACAGGATACTTGGCAATTAACTCCAGCTATGTCAGCAATTTTTTGAAAAATTTCCTAAACATGAGGAAATCTCATCTTCACCGTATGAAAGACAAAGCTACTGCAGTGACTCTTCCATGCATTACAATGTGTGTGTCTTACTTCTTAACCAAGCCGCTAATCACACAAATTATTGCAACTAATTACATCTGAAGGTCTAATTAATTCTTTCAGTACCACATCATTTAGTACGCATTCACAACACAGCACCTGTTTTGAAAATCCTTGCAG